>OX461808.1:159411353-159678610 GCA_949802685.1 Dicyrtomina minuta | reverse complement strand
ACAAAAAATTTTATTTTCGGTTTATTTTCACACAGATAATTTGCATTGGAAAACGCTGGGCTGGAAAAGTATAGGAAGTAGTTAGTTAATGCCAGTGCATTCAGCATTTTCAATTTTGGATTATATTGCCTGTTTACTATTAAAGTATTAGTATTAAAAACTATCAGTACTCAGTACAGTATATATTATCATGGGGGACAGTTCCAAGAGAAAAAAAGAACGTATTCACTTAAACGAACAAGAAATTTCTCGCTTACAGGATAATCTTCCTATCCCTGGTGTGTCTAATAAGGACTCAAAAATTGAGTTCGTGGTAAGTTCATGCCGTATATATATTTATTGCACATTATTTTAATATATGTATTATGTGTAGGATGAGAGTGCCTAATTGTTGATTGTGGCTGGCGGATTAAATTCATATTAGTTGAAAACTCTTAGAACTCAAAGTTGTACAATTAGTAGTTCTAAAGCCCAACTTCACAACTAAAACTGCAATATTGTTACACATCGACTCGAATCAGATATACAGTCGGTGGCCACAATTAGAACTCCTGCCAGAATTAGGCGTCGTGCATATATCTCGTATACACTTTTTTGGGTTTTTTAAACCCTCCCCCCCTCTTAGTATACAATAGTGATCATCAGCGTCTACCCTCCCTCCCCCATATACGTATACAGTTTTCAATATTTATTTTATCAATTCCAAATTTATTTAATTAAAGAAACAAAACAATTAAAAATATTTACAAAATTAAAATCGTAGCAAAATATATCAGGAATTTTAATTAATCAATTTCAATTTCTGAAATGTTCCAGCTGACCATGTCTTCAATAATTGGCATTGAATCGCTAACAGATGGAAAAGAGTACTTTTTAACGACGAATTCGATTGTTTCCATAATTGATTCGGATGAGCTTTTATGTAGAATCTTGGTGTGATTAGCCAAAGAAGTCTTAGAGAAAAGAAATTTAAAGCGACCTCTTCCATAACTTTTGGGAACCGAGGGTTCTCGTCAGGTCCGCCGTCAGTAAAAAATATTACTACAGGCTTAGGTAAATTATTGCTTGTAAATGCTGCACTACGAAACTGTGGCAATTCCAAAATTCTTCTAAAATCAGTTGCATGTGAGTTTGCAGTACTTTTATCATGTTTCCCGCTCCGAATGGCAATGTGGGTGGGACCGGAATAGGTAAGTTTGCATTTAGCGTCCAATAAAAGTATAGCATATACTGAAACGATAAGCTTATGACCTGGGGCAATGACCCAATCATGGTCCGGCAAAGTCATTTTATAATCCAAATGCATTAATATTGGAGCCTGTTTATTTGCAGCGGGAAGCCCCAAAAGAACACGAGCTTTATCGTCTTGTGAAATAACAAACCCTGCATGAGGTCCAATCATTTCTGCTAGGGATTTTAAAATTGAAACCGTTGCTGCTGCAAAATGACTACCTTCATGAGCGTCTTCTTTATTGTCGTTGCGAGCTTTAATTAGTCGTACTGGTACAGTCTTCACAATTGTTTTTATCGGCATTAGGAAGGAGTCCCGGATCATTTAGTGTCTGGGTCATCACAGGAGCTAGTGTGGGTTGAGCTTTACCCCAAAAAGAAAACAGGGTACGACGGTTTTGCTTCTTGATTTTTAGCTTTTCGATTTCAGAGTCCACCTGTGGTATGTTTCCTTTGTTTTCAGTCCAAAATGTGTTGACTTGGTTTTGAATGTCTGAAATATTCAATTTCATTTGGCAAAACGTTAAACACAATAAATAGCAAGACACGGACCCTGCTCATTAAATGACAACTTAAACCGCAACTAGACTACTATTTTCAATATTAAAATCGATCTGACACGTGATATTCTGATTTTAAATTACTAGCTGAGTTATTTTAGGACAGAAAATTTAAATTTCCCTCCAGATTTGAATTTTCAACTTGCTACTGTTAACTTGCTGCACATGTGTATAAAGTGTTTAAAGTTCCGTTTATTATTTGAAACTGTTAAATTATTATAAATGAAACAACAATCAATTTGTAAATACTAGATTTTAATATAATTATCTAAAAGTGGGTCTGTTTACCGTTATTTGAAAGTAAAGGAAACGCTTCTGCCCAAGCATTGTGAAGATTTTCGTAGTGCCTATTAGGGTTATAAATTTTTCTTTTAGTTTCTAATTTCTTCATGGTGAAGATTGAAAACTCAGAGTAAGCAGTAAATAATGGACTAAATATTATTTAGATTTAATAAGTAATTAATTGCCAATACCAGATAATTACACTACAAATAAAGTTACCACACAAAACACATTTAAATTCACGGAGCCAAAACTATCACAATGCTATCAAATATTTTCAATTTATTACTAGTTTCGTCCGAAGTATGGAGGTAGTAAATGAAGTATAAAGTAAGTAAGGTAAGCTCAAGTTTTGTCAAATAAGCGTAACTAAAATTGGTAATCTATTTTAATAATGCACAAGCCTGTGCATATTTGACTTGCTCAGTTCCTTTTAATAGATAATTTTATATAGTTACGTGCTACGCTTCAGGAAGCAGTCAAGCAGTTGATTGATTTTCTGAGGACTGGGGACAGCCCCAATTCCTATATGATATATTATTTACATGCATACCTAGCCGATAACCATATTTTAGCTTCAGGCATAAATAGAACTTTATATAAATCCATAATACCTATGTGCTAACGATAAAACATTCACCTACGTCAGTACTTCTTCAAGTTCACTTGTTCCCGTTGTTTACATAATTAAGTGAACTCAAAGTTGTACTTATTTTTAATTTAAGCCTGAGGAGTTTACGGGCAAAACAAGTTTAGTCCATTTTTTTAAAACTAATATTATTGGCACAGAATAATTATAAAACACTCACTTGCAGAGACAGATTTCTTTAGTTTTTGCTGCTTATACAATTTGCACTATACAGCTAAGGAATAAAGCATTTGAAAAATCACGTTATTACATGAATATTAAAATTTAGGGTTCCTGTAAAGTTTGGACGCATAGACGTAACATGTTTTAGAAACAAATTCCTCTTTTGATTGTATACGTGATCAAGTGCTAGGACACCTCCCCCCCCCTCCGATTTATCGTATACAAAAGTGATCAAGCTTTACAACCCTCCCCCCCTCTAGTTTGTATACGAGATATATGGACGACGCCTTAGGCACCGTAACCCTACATTCGTATTTATATATTTTTAATCATCCAGGAAGAAGAGAAGAGAGTTATTGAAATCACCTATAATAGCAAAAAAAACTAATCAATGCAAAAATATTGTTTATACTTTTTACTTTACTACTATTAGTTTTATGTCATTTTTGCTCAACAGAATTGCAGCGAAAAAGAAATATTTGGTCCAAAGGGTGAAGGTCCTTTACCCACCTTTGATTCCTCTCAGCAATCAGGCTCATCTTCCTTAGCTTTAGGAATTGTTAACGAACCCATGGGGAACGATGATGAAAACAAATCCCAAGGCTGCACATCAAATATATTAGTAGGAGGCGTTTATTCAGCAATATAATATCTGTGTGTAACTACTTGGTTCTAAGGATAAGTACGTTCCTTTTGTTCGTAAAGTGGAAGAAGAGATGCATCAGTGCATAAATGCATTAAAGTTGGATGTTACGGAAATCGAGTCTCTGGTTGCAGCTCGTCCTAAAACTAAACCTGGCCAGATTATTCGCAAAAAGTTACGGGATCAAGAATATGTTAAATGGTGTGATTTGCCTCAAAAAGGAATGGGAGTCAAACTTTATCAAGAGTATACAACTGGAAATCGTATAATATTGGACAAAGTTGGGCTCACGACTTCTGAATGGGTCTCTATTTTAAAAATGTCATGTAATGTGTATCCAGTTAAGTCGATTCCTGGTCGCTGCCTAGGTGAACCTTGTTGCCGTCATTGTAACAAGAGAGAAACCCTTAGTCATGTCCTTGGTAGCTGTCAGAAAGGTGATTTACTTCGAAACACAAGACATCACGAAATTCGATCAATCGTTGCAAGTTATTTGCGTAAAGCTTTTTCTGGATCACAGCGTTTTTGGACTGTTCATGAAGAAGTGACGTGTACAGACACAAGTCAACGTGTTGACATTTTATGTTATGATACTCCATCCAGAATTGGATACATCATTGACCCCACAGTACGGTTTGAAAAAAATGAAGACCAAGCAAAAGAAGTGGATTTAGAGAAGCAAGCGATATATAACCAATGTATTCCATATTTTATGAAACAGTATGGATTGGAGAAAATGGAAGTTATTGGGCTTTTTGTTGGTGCAAGGGGAACAATTACGGAGTTCTTTGAGCAGTTTAGAAAAAGTTTTCTATTGCCCTATTCCATGGTTAAAGAAGTGATTGTAGCGGCTGTTCGTGGTTCTAACAGGATTGCACATAATCATTTATATTCTATAGTTCCAGCTTAATTATTCTTATCCTTCGTCAATATGACTTCATCGTTACTTTGTAAATCGTTTTTGTGAAACAATGTATATTTGTTACTGTGTCTTTCAGGCAAGTACAATTGTGTACCAGTGTAAATAAAAGCTTTTACTTTCTCTCTCAAAGGACCTACCACCATTAACGATGATGGATGCACACATCCGGCTAAACGGAGTAAAGTAGAGGCTAGTGAAAATCAAAATGTGTTTTTGCATCAGCCAGGGTCATCGCAAAGTCCAGAAGAAAATGTGTTTTCGATTGATCACGTTTGTCACGTCAAATTAATCAATGCATGGACATAAATTATAATACGTTCAATTCTAATGTTTTTCACGTAATTATGCATTCTGCATTGCTTACATTTTCTCATTAGTAAAGCACATTAATGAATAATATTATGTAAACAGCAGTATGTGCTCGATGCAATTAGTTCTAAATTTAGACACTTCTTTTAAGTATAAATTCAACCAATACCCTTTAGACTTTAAAAACGATAATAATCCAGTGTTTGATTTAATTTTTACAACCTGCGTTTTCCAGATCCTGGAATCAATTCTTTTTGAATGTGATAGACAAACGGTACTGAATTGTCGTCTGGTTTCCCATCGGTGGGGATACTTTGAATCAAAAGTATTACAGAAAATTGTATGCTTCAATTTTTTGCTATCACAACAAGATGATGAAGCCCCAAATTTTTGGTTTAAACGAGATAAAAATCGATCTATTGAAGACCTCATCCACCTCATGAATAATTCCTCAGAATTTCCCTCGGCCTCGTTTTCCTTCTACAATAAAAGTCAGAGCAAATTCAATAGTAAAATTCAAACATTCTTAGACACTCATGGACCCTTGATTAAAAAACTAAGAATTATAGGATCATTCAACATGGACGATTTGAAAAAACTCCTTTTGACCCAGGCTTTGAACCTTGAAAATTTGATACTAATTGATTCAAATAGATGGTTTACTAACAGCGGCTGGTCCTTAGGAGGCAACGAACATTCTGGCAATGCAGTTTCTCTGTTTGATAAAACTGTAAATGAATTAAAACCAACTCTAAAAAATCTCAAGGTTTTTAATTGTAACTCTGGAATTACAGAGGTTTGTATTCAGCAGATTTTAGACTGTGCTCCAAATTTACGGGAAATCCAGCTGGAAGAAGAATATCTTCATTGTCTTGTAAAGCCTGTAAATCGTTTTCACCTTCTTAAAAAGTTTGTGATTGAATGGATTGAAGATTATAATCTCGATTACCTTGAAGAAGTTGCAAATCAGCATCCAGATAATTGGGCAGTTCAAGAAATTTACTATACAGGAGGAACATCTCGTAAAAATAGTTATCATTATAAAGTAGTGGAAGTTATGAACAAAATTTTAAAAAGCTGTTTACCAACATGTCAAAAACTTGTATGGGACGGGGTTGTAGAATATGTTAAATTCCCTAAAATGTCCCAAGTCAAGGAATTAATGTTTGAATATTATAAAGATTATCATACTGGTTTACCAATTCATTTTTTTCCAGAAGGTACAAGTCTTGGTGAAACATTCCCAAATTTAAAATCCCTAAGAATAAGATCCGTGCGTGACATGCATAGGCTTCCGATTGCAAATATATTTGGAGAAGATGACCCTCTCCCTGTTACAGGTGTGAGGGATGTTTTTCTCAAGTTTATTCCTGATAAAAACTTATTTAGAAGCTTTCGAAAAATGTTTCCGAATGCTACTATTCACACTGAACCTCACGACGAATGTCGTCACGTCGAATATGATGATGAGAAGGATGTGTTCTAAGACTACTATTTCATAATAGTATTGATTGATATTAAGTAAACCATTTGTGGAAAAATGTATATTAGTTTAAGAGAATTCGATCTACACTTGGAAGTGTGCGATTAAGCTCATTAAAAAATATTGCATATCGTCTGTGAAGAACCAAAATGACCCATTTCCAATTTAAGCTAGAATCAAAATAAGCTATGTCATAAAAACAAAATGAAAATATGCGTGAAATGTTAATTTAAAGTTTTTAAAAAGTGTGAAATGTTGTATTGACATGTTTTACAAAAGTGTAAAATGTTCTATTTACATGTTTTTGAAAAGTGTGAAATGTTCTATTAACAGGTTTTAGAAAAGTTTAAAATGTTCTATTTACATGTTTTTGAAAAGTGCAAATTGTTCTATTTAAATGTTTTTAAAAAGTGCAAAATGTTCTAATTACATGTTTTTGAAAAGTGCAAATTGTTCTATTTACATGTTTTACAAAAGTGTAAAATGTTCTATTTACATGTTTTTAAAAAGTGTGAAATTTTCTATTCACCTACATGTTTTTAAAAAGTGTAAAATGTTCTATTTACATGTTTCAGAAAAGTGTAAAATGTTCTATTTACCTACATGTTTTTAAAAAGTGTAAAATATTCTAATTACACATTAAAAAAAAATCAAAATGTTTTATACTCATGTATTTAAAAATATGTTATTATTTGTGTAGATAGGAATATTGTTGTTAGCTACAAATGGATATGGGTCAATTTGGTTCTTCACAGACGATACATGTGCAATAAGATAACTACTCAAGACTGTAAGTAGAAACCAAAAGGGACTGTAAAGTGTTCAAATGTTTTAGCATATTAAACTTTATAAAAAATGTTTTTTTAAAAAAATTATTATGATTTTTATAAAATGGCAAAGCTCTAATTAATGTTATAAGATAAATTTAAACTTTGAATGGGTAATTCCTACCTACATAGGTACTGGCATTGGCACTAATTGCCATTATTATATACTATTATTTGCCTATAGTTGTATATTATTTTTCTGAATGTAATGATTATTGTTAGTGGGTAATAATACAGTTGAATATTTTGTAGGTAATATAATATTTTTATTATTGTTAACGAAATTGTTTATTTAATTTTTGTTTATAAACTTTTAGTACTACCTATAATTATTTCAAGTATAAATAAGTATTTATTGATGGTATTTTGTTGGTTAATTGATGTAGGTACCTCCCTATGTAAGTATACCCATGTAGTTCCAATGATTTTTTTTTCACATTAAATTAGTATAACTTACTGTTAGCCATTATTATATTTTAGATACTTTCAATTTACACCTTTAAATGTATTTATTTCACCTCAGTTGCCAGCACATACGTAATAAATATGTAGAATTTATAGAGATACTTAAAAAGTATAAATTTTTCATTATATTGCTTTTATTAAATCACAAAACATGAATTATTTCTTAAGATCAACTGTCAACTGTAATAATATATGGTCTGTGAAGAACTAAAATTACCCATATCCAATTTAAACTAGAATCGAAATGAGCTATTTGTTATAAAAACAAAATAAGATACATGCGTAAAATGCTAACTACGAGTTTTTGAAAAGTGTAAAATGTTCTATTTTCATGTTTTTCAACAATCCAAAATGTCCTGTTTACATGTTTTCGAAAAGGTGGAAAATTTTCCAATTTCATGTAGTTTGAAAAGTGTACTTTTTTTTATTTACATATATTTTTGAAAATTGCAAAATATTCTTATTAAAATATGATATCTAGAAATGTCTAAAATATCTATTTATGTATAGTGGCAGTGCCATAGAAAGGATGAATAATAAAGTGCTCTATAGTCGAAGGGCTAGAGAGGAGATAAAATTCAACTGCTACTCGGATGAGTTTTCTAAGACAACTGTTAATTTATTTAATACTGGTTCTTTGACTTCAACTTTAACAACGTAATTTGTACAATATAAATAATATAATTGTTGATCAAATGATGTCAATTTCAACATCCTTAGGTATGTGTGAAATTGTAGTTTCCTTCTGTAAAAGAATATTAATCCAATAATATATTCCAAATAATTATGAGCTCATGCTAAACTGTATGCTTATACATGATAATTTCCGAATTACAAATAATTCTAATTATAAAGCAATGTGCATCATTGCATAGTAGCAATGACTGCATCCTGTGAAACAGAAGGATGTGGTGGCCTACTCACATCATAATGAGCTGAGTGGCAAAAACATCTAATGCAATAGTAGGATTGAAGATCCTCACTATGCAACCGGAATGAACGATGACATTGCAGTGGAATGCATCGTGTACATTATTCCTTATTATAACCAATTAATAAATAAACTAGAGAGGAAGTCTCTGCATACTTCTCTCTGTAGAATGCAACATATTAAATTTCCAATGTAATAATTACTGCAATGGAATGGTCGATCTTCAATATTCATGATAATATGAGATCACCATTATTGCACAATATCCTGTTCAAATTATATAGAATACGGATAATAGAATTTAGGTAAAAGATGTATAATTATACTAATTATAATTACACCTTCCTCTTCTATGCTATGTATATTTTAACACCCTCCTTTGGATTAGGAATCTAAAAATTACTGATCCAATACGGAAGATACATAGATAGGTAACAAAGTTCATATAGCCAAATACATATTCATTTAATTAATAAAACCAATCATGTAATGCCAAATCAAATATTCATGCTCGTAAATCTGCTGCGCTTCTGTGCTGGTCCAGATTGAGTCTTGAGTTTCGGTAATTCTCCGGGTTTAGTTAGCCGGGCATCACTCGGGCGAGTGGAATCGGTGGGAGAGTAATGTACATATCTTCAGGATCAATGAGTTTGGATTCTCGTTTCAAAGTGAGGGTATTCATTTCTTCCTCGAATGCTGGCTCGGTCTACTTGGTGTCCGGCTTACGACTGCGGCTACAATGCTTCTTCCTGAGCATGTTGGCTCCTCTTCCAAACTTCCAGTAGAGGGTAATGAGAGCTGAGCAGATGATCGCTGCAACGGCGATTCCAGTCCAGGCTGATAAATTTCCTCCCGTGTCAATTGGGTCATCCCAGTGTATCTGGTCTATGTCGCTGTTCCGTATAGGAAATGTTACATTCAGCTGATTCATGTCCAGTTGTGGCGTTAAATGCCAGCTTATTTTCTCAACAAATGTCGGATCCTCTTTATCAATAAAGATGAAGTCCATGACGCTTCCCGGGTGAGTATTATTCAGAATTCGGAAGGACGTGCTAATTGGTAGCGTAATGACATTGTTTGGACATTTTATTTTCCGTCTATCATTAACTGTGAGTTCCAGTCCAGGGCAGTAAATGTAGTACTTGCCATCATATGCCTTTACTTGTACGGCATCCTCTTCATCATGAAGGGTAGACGGGTGACAATTTGTAAGTGCGTAAAAATCTTTTCCGCCTTTGAAACTACTGCGTGGTCTGCAGGTTTGCCTTGTCGTGGCAGATACTCGGTTTTTATATTTGAATTCTAAACCTGTATCATATACACAGTCTTCAACTGTTGATATCAGTGCATTTCTCGGTCCAATATATTCGAGATTGCAAGTCTGATTCTTCTGCTTCGTAAGTAGAGTGAATGGGTCTGCTTTTACTACTGTCAGATTCGGATTGATAAGGGGAATGATGAATTCCATGTAGATATTTTCTAAATCAAAATCCGTACGGCACGATCTGAAGTCTGCCATAATTATGGGGCAATGGTCTTCACAAGGTAGGGTGAAATTAAGGTACTCAAAAAAGTGTTCGTCCATCTTGAAATTTCTTCACAACTTTCCAGTCTGCTTTAATATGCTTACGCTGAAGGAGAGTCTGCTTGCAAGGAATGCTATATCGAATTCCATATCAGTGAGGACGTTCGGTAGTCCATTCACCTCAGCTACTATGTTGTTCATTTCTGATGCCAATATCGCCATATGTTCTTTCAATAATTCTTGATTGTTTGTGAGAACTCAACCTTTCGCTTCAAGTGAGTTAAAATGATGGGCCAAATCGTATGTGTGCTTCTGATTTATTTGGGCTTGATGTGTGGCGTGCATGGACATACCTAGTCCTGCGCTGGTCATTACAAACATAGCTGTAATTGCCAGAGCTGTGAAAACAAATCTCTTTTCCCGGTGCGGTGCCGTGGACACCTCCTTCGGTGGGCAAATATGTTTAAGTTCCGCCTGGAACGTCCTTCGGTATTCTAGATCGCATCTTTTCCTGAGCGATAGTAATGAGCTTTCAGTGGATACTAGTCTGTCCGGTATCATTAATCGGCAGGGGGATAATAACTGTATCTTTAGCTTCACAGTGTTGTATCCGCTAATGGCTGGATGGTCCGACCTTCTCCAAATAATCGGTGGTCCATCGTCAATTTTCGAACTCAGCCCTCCTGACAGGAGCACGGCGATGAGTAATAATGCCATTTTCATAGTAGTCCAAAGTGTAGAAAATCCAGTAGATTTCTTTCTCGTGAATCTTTCAAATTTCGATTGGGGGCGTATGTAGCCTGCAACTGCTTCAATTCGAGTCGGCTTGCTGATGTCAACCATACCCATGGCCTTCATGAGGTCTCCATGTCTCGGTTGCGGTAGGGATTTTGTAAGCATGTCAGCTTGTAATTCTTCTGAGCGCTTGTGAGCTAATATCAATTGATCGGTTTCAATAAGCTCCCGGACCCAAAATATTCGTGTGCGTACGTGCTTGGTCCTTTCGTGATTGCCTTCCATATTCGCAATCAATTTCCAACCAGCTTCTGAATCTGTGAACTGGTGGATTGGCTCATTCCATTCTCTTAATCCCATGTCACACAATAAATAGTGTGCCCAGATGGCTGATCTTGCCATGCTGTTGATGCCATAGACTTCTGCTATGCATGTTGAATGTGCTACCAGGTTTTCTTGTTTCGAGGTCCAAAGCCATACTACTCCGTTCAGTAATATGCATCCTCCCATAATTGATTTTGCTCCTGGTGCGTCCGCAAAACTTGCGTCTGACTGTACTTCAAATTCAAGTACTCCGTCTTCTGAGTATAAATACCTGATCGATTGATAGATCGTATTAATGAGGTAGTGAAGGACGTGCAGGGCTGCTTCATAGTCCTTCTGATCATAGTTAGCGAATCTCTGCGTAAGTTTCTGTACGGCAAATGAGATGTCGGGTCGGCTTAGGCGACTGATAAATAAGAGTGATCCTACCAATGACTGAAAAGGTAGATCTTCATGTAATTCTTCCACAATATTCTTCTGTGGGTTGTAATCTCTTCTCATAGGTGTGGTAGCCTTGCTATAATTCCCTTTCTGTTGGAATTTCAATTTCAATTCTGTGATCGTGGTCGCTTGATTGATTTGGACGTACTTGTCCGTAATGCGAATGTCCATTCCCAAAAATTTGGAAACGTCGCTTGATTCAGTGATGTTGAATCCAGTTTTCAGTAGCCGTATAAGTTCATCCATGTCGTATCTGTGAGTGGATGTGGCTAGACTGTCATCTACATACCAACAAATGTATGTAGTGTGTTCTTCTCCATTCATATCCTTATATCTGAGGATGTAGAGGCATTTATCATAGTCACTCTGTCTGTATCCAAAAGATAGCATGAATTTCCGTACTTTCTTGTAAAAGTTTGTTGGACTTTGACATAGTCCATATAGTGACTTGATGAGTCTGCACACCTTATTGTTGCCTTCCTTGAAACCTTGAGGCTGGTGCATATGGACTTCTTCTTCCAGTTCGGCGTGTAGAAAAGCAGTCTTCACATCTAGCTGTGTGATGAACTTCTTATTCATTCCGGCGTTGCTGAGCATGAGTCTAAAGAGCTCATATCTTGCGGTCGGGGCGAACGTATCAGTATAATCAATTCCTTTGATTTGTTTGTTGCCGAGTACTACAAGTCGGGCTTTGTATCGGTCTCCATCAGGCTTATAACCATAAATCCACATGCAGGGGATTATGTATCTTGTCTTGGGTCTCTCTACTAGCTTCCAAGTTCCAGTGCTGATGAGTGCATTGAATTCTTCATTCATAGCTTCTATCCAGTAATTTCTGTCCACTGAGGCTAATGCTTGCTCGTAATTGGCAGGTATGAATACTGGCCTTCTGTAAGGTATAGGAACTTTTTCTGATGCTTCTGGTAAGCGTGTCTTCTGGATTGATCCAGGTAGTTTGCTCGCTGCGAACATGGTCTGTTCCGAGGCTTTAGAATCCAGGTCTATAACGTCTGGAGTTTCAATTTTAGATTTCTTTGTATCTGACCGCAATGTTCGATCAGTAGGTTGTGGAGGGGCCTTCCGCTTTACTGTAGTTCCAGCGGGTCTGCCTCTCTTCTTTATTATAGGAATTGGCGGCTCTTCTCCTACGATGCACTCCATAACGTCTGTGGGTGCTGCCGGGCCATCCTTTGGTAATCTCCAATTAATAGCGTTTTGCTCTAAGAATGTCGTATCGAGTTGCTCTCTGTGCGGTACATTCTTGTTATCTCTTGATTCGGTTTGAGATTGCTCAGGTATAGGTACTGGCTCGCTTTGGCTGTCAGTTTCTATAATTTCTGGGATTAAATAATCTTCAAGCGTACCTTCAGGTCCTTTGTCAATGAATGAGGCTTCTGTGTCTTGCCCATCGGGGTCTGATAGGTCTGGATTATTTTCTCCAGGCTGTGTCTGTCTGAGGCTTGGCTGTATGACGGTAGTGACTTCATTGTCGTCTTCGTCCGTATCATAGCTCGTATAATTCGGTACTCGTTCCGAGTGAACCGATTGATTTTTGTCTTTTATTATATCTCCATTGATATCTCTCTTGTGGACGAGGGTCCTTCTGAATTCTCTAATGTGAGCGCCCTTTGTCTTATTTTTGTTATTCTTGTATTTGTGTCCTACATACCACTCATCATCCCGGTTTAAGTGTGACGGGGGTGGTTGATCCGGAAAACGGGCGTCGAAGAAATCAGCATGTCTACCATAGAAGTATCTCTTGGTTTCGACATCGTAAAACTTGTATTCTCGGTTGTGTTCCACATATCCGACGAATATCCCGATCCATGTCTTCCCCTCCCAAATTTGACCTTTCATAATTTTAACGCCTGCGTTGCATCCGAAAATATGGATGAACCCAAATTTGTAGGTTTCTTATGGATCATAGTAAAGGGTGTCTGAGTCTTCCCTTTGTGTAGGATGCGATTGTGTAGATATGCTGCTGTATTCACTGCATCTTCCCAAAATTTATTTTGTAAATCTGCTTCAATAAGCATTGCTGTTGCGGTTTCTTTGATAGTGCGGACTTCTCTTTCTAATTTCCCATTTGATTGTGGGCATTCCACAGGGGTCGGAACATACGTAATTCCTTTTTCTCTGACATAGTCATGCATCCAGTGATTGTCAAATTCTGTTCCAGAATCCGTCTTGATAATTTTGACTTTATTTCCAGTCTGTGTTTCGAGCCATGTGGCGAAATCAATAATTTTCTGTACTATTTCAACTCCATTCTTGTTTGAGTGAAATGTAATTCTCCTGTAGTCGCACTGATCGTCTTTCATGAGTAGGAAGTATCTGGTTTCTTGATTTGAGTAAACTCGGGCATGAACTAGATCTGCATGGATACATTCTCCGTTTTCGAATGTGTCTTGATCGTCTTGATCTGGGAAAGGCTGACGTGTTGCTTTTGCCTTATTGCATACAACGCAATCGTGTGGAGGTTCAAGTTTTCCTCTTTTTCCTAGTGAAGCCGCTTTAGTGTTGACTGTCTTCGCAATGTATGGATGACTAATGTGTCCCATTTTCTCGTGCCAGCGTTGAACTGCGCCTAGCACCATCCCTCTGGCTAACATAGCTTGGGGTAATTTGTTAACAGGCTTGAACATCATGGTGAGTTGTCCAGAATTTTCGTTCTCTTGTCGAACCATGATTCCTCGGAATATTAGTCTCTTTTTCTTGAAAGGCTCTCCATTCTCATTGTAACTTTGATAGAAATTGATGTCCTCATTTCCACCCATGAATTCTAAATTCCTGTCCTTACATGCTGAGGAGACTGAAAATAGATTTGCTGACCTTGGTAAGTACCAAACGTCATTCAGTTCTTGTGGTTCCCAGCTATGACCATTAAAGGCTGAGACTACCACTGTCCCGGATCCTGGCGATTCTACGCTTGAGTTATCTGCGAGTCGAATCCCTTTCGGTCCATCGGGAAATGGTTCATATGATGTAAACCATTCTTTCCTTCCGCATAAATGCATGGAAGCTCCAGTATCACAGGGCCAAACGAAGTGCTCCTTGACTGGGGTATAATCGTCATATTCGGTTTCCGAATTGTTTGTTGCTGCTCGAATGTACTTGTAATTAGCTAAGAAAGCTCTGTTTCTGATGTGGCTACCCCCTGGGGTAAGCTTTGGTATTTCAATTCTTTGGTGAGAGCGGGCTGGAGTCTGACTTGACGATCCAGGCTGATTCGCGTTCTTCTTAGGTTTCGGACGTGTGTCCTCCCGTTGACATGATCGTAAGTTATGAACACTCTGAGAGCCTCCAGGTTGCTTTGATATGCTTAGGCTGGAGGGAAGGTCCCTTCTTCGATCCATGTTTCTCGGATCAATGTCTTTTCTATCCATGTCTTCCCTCGGGAATGGATGACAATTTCGATCCATACATTCTTGATAATTTCGAGTGCAATCTTCACATCTCTTGATGTAGTAATCGTGTCCACATTTGGTAGTGCATATGTTATGCTTAGTGGGGCAATATCCAACTGCTCCCTTTCTTCGTTCCGTCTTAGTTGGTGGACTGTAGAAACATTCTTCTAGTTTCGGTTTCTGTGTTGACCGTCGATCACGAGTGAACGGATTGGGTTTATAAGCCGATTCCTTCCACCGTGCCTGCGACTGCTGAGCCGTCCTCTGCAAATGAGAATTCTGAGTGACGCTCTGCCCTCCTGACTGTGTCTTCGGTGGGTCTGGTTGTCTGTGTGCTACCGTTGTGTAGGTTTGCGCAGCTGCCCCTCCCACCCCTTGAAGGGTGACTTTGGTATGAGGAGTGTGCTTCCCGGTCGTCTGTATTGACCTGTCAATGGTGACTTTGCTCAATGTTGCTTGAGGCTTATTCTTTATCTTGTCTAGATAATATTTGCCAGATGTAGGCTTCCATTCCTGTCGTAGGAAATTGAGTAGATGTCTATCGTACTCTTCTTTTGTTTCTTGTAGGGCGAATTCAATGTCTTCAGTGATGCCTGGATACATTTTTCTTGGGTCGAGTGAATGACAATTCCAGTCTTCCATACTCTGTCTTGTAGCGCTGAGTGAAAATAATTCTAATGCGCGTCAAGCTCTTCGTCCTTGCTTTTTTGGACCGTGGGCTCTACTGATGGACCATTCGTTGTCCATGTCAACTGATTCTCCGGTTCTCGGATCTATCATATCCCATTCCGAATCAGTACTGCTTTCTGATGAATCTCTTGTTGAGCGAAAAATGTTCCCCTCCTTCACTTGCATAAGTTGAAGGGTATCGTCATATCAAATGCAAAAAGGATTTGTCTTGCAATCGTGCCAAGTGGTTCTGTAGGTAAGTGGTCCACTTGTCGGCTGTAAGGGTAGGTGACTGTGACCTAACATGAGACATCCTGTCTCCATATTCGGTACAAGTAAAGTCTGTACATGTTTCCATTTATTTCTGAGGAAGTGTCTCTTCAGGCTGTCAATCTTATAATTTTCTGAGTCCGCCTGGGTTTTGACCATGAATGCATGGGGTAGGTTGAGAGCTTCTACCTTCGAGGGCTTAATAACCTCAAGTTGAGTTTCTGCCTCTTGATCTGTGCCATTGAATGGGCTTATTGTTTCTAAGGGCTTATCAGTTGTTGCCTCTTGGATAGTACCTGTGATAGGGCTTATAGATTCTGAGGGCTTATCTTCACTGAGTGATGCCTCTTCATTGTTGTTCCCAGTTGTTGGGCTTTGAACTTCTAATTCAATTTCAGTGCTTGGGGCGTCCAAGGCTTGAGTGTGACTGATGTGCACTGGAATGAGGGAGCTTGATTTGCCTCCTTCAATCCACTTGATAGTTTCCCGTGCGTAGGGAAGTTCATTGATGAGATAGCAATCCGTGGTAGGATTGTACTTAATAATTGTATCCAGTTCTGACCTGTCTATTTTGGTCTTGTTGCCTATGTTGAGGGCTTTTTCAGTGTAGGTAGTCTTGGCTTGCCTGACTTTCGGATCTGTATCCTTTTTCTGTTCCAGAAATTCTTTCCTCAATTTTGTTTCTGCTGGATAGCATTGCGGCGTTGATGCGCAATCATGATGAGTAAAATTGATTGGTTATAATTCCAGAATTTTCTTAAGTGTACATGGAGCTTCAGAAACCATGTAGCAGTCCGTAATGGGGAAAAATGTTACTGCATTATAAAGCTTTTCAGTTGGAGTGTCTTGTATTACGACCTCCCCGGAATTTCCTTCAATTCCTTATTTCTGTCTCATTTCGAGAGCTGTGCATGGTCGGATCATATGTGCATGTCCTCCAGCTTGAATTCTGATGGCCTGTGTCGGGGTGAACACGGCATCGCGATAAAGTTTTGGATGTGACTGTGAATATCTGTAGTCCAACATCAAATCTGAGTAAGGAATAGCAATTCTTGCTCTGTTTCCTCCAGTTGTATTATTCGGACTCCCTCCTTGCTGTGAAAGCGAGTTATGTGGAGGAGAATTATTCTGTGGCGAATTTTGTCCTCCGTTCCCGTTCGCGGCGACTGACTGTGCGCCTGGGGTATGTTGAGCTGTGTTAGCTGCTTGATATGCGGGAGCTGTTCTCCCTCTTCCAGCCATTCTACCCCGTCCTCTTCCTCGCATTGGGGAAGGGTGGTAGAAGGCCTTTTCTGGTGGATCTTCCGTGGCCTTAGGATCGCCACGAGCTTTCTTTTGGCAATTCGTTTTTTTGTGAAATCTGTATCGACACCAGTTGCATCTTCCCTGGAATTCATATTCTCCAGGTTGTCTCCTTCGGTTTCCACCTGGAGCGGCGGGATTTAATTCGTTCCCGGCTTGTGAATGCTTGGCACTCTTGTGTGCGTTTCTTCGGTTCAGGATTTGTTCTCAGACTGATCCCTTTGGAGGCCCTTGTCGCTGAGCTTGGAATGCGTTTCCAGTTTGACTTGCTCCGACTCGGGGACTCTTTGTTGCATTGTCGTCATGATGTTTCAGACTTTTCTGAATTACTTTCATTAGGATCTTGTCATCGTCCTTGTTCATGTACAACGTATCTAAAAAGTGTACGTATCTATTCGTCTCTTTCAGATGATGAACAGTTAAACTGACTAGCATATCTTCGGGTACTGCTGCTCCAGTCTCAGTAATCTTCACGTTGAGATTTAATACTTCGGTGACATAATCTGTCCCTGTTGTGGTGATTTTCAAAGCAAAAAGCTTCACCATTAAGTCTGCACGGAGATCTGTCTTGGCAGTTCCGTATAGGGTATCAAGTTGCCCTAACATTTCAAGAGACGTCTTGAAATTTGTAATGCGGGGTTCAATAATTTTGTCCACTGCTGCGGTTATCGTTGCTCGACAGCAGGCATCCCCGGCTTTCCAATTGTTGGAGATCTGTGTATTTGTGTTGATTGTAGCATCGTCGCTTCCAATTGTAATATTCAATTGATCTCCCGTTGCAATTCCCCAAATTCCTAATTGTTCTAGGGTCATTTGGAGTTTTGACTTCCACATCGCATACACATTGTATGGTGTGAGCTTCTTAAAAGTAATTTTCGGTGTCTGGTAGTAAACCGGAGACACGGTAGACGCTGCAGGTGCCATTATGACCTGGTCGTCTTGTTGTCGATCTTGTTGTCGATCTTGTTGTTGATCTTGTTGTCGATCGTTTTCTCCCGAATTCTGTCCTTCGGGTCTTTCAATATTAATCGGACCTGGTCCTATATTTGTATTCGGCGGTACTACGCCGTTGTCACCGGACATGGGCTTTATGTCCTGGGAAAAGTTCAATATCCCGTAGGCGTCTAGGATTCTATCTTGAAATTTCCGAATTTGTGTAGTAAATTGTACTTCGTAAAATAAATAGGCTCTGTCAAAAATATCAGTGATTTTGACGCCTCTTCTAAACTTGAGTTTATTTTCACCAGTCTGAGTATTAACAACTCTCTAGGTAATATCTTCGCCGTTATATCGGGGAAGTTCTTCGGTTGCTCTGAGAGTAAGTACTTGCTCGTGATGAGCGATTTGTTCTTCACAACCTTCTACGATCTCAAAACTGTCAAATAATTCAGCGAGATTAGGTTTCTGATCGTCTGACATCAACTTCTATGAGCTTGATGTAGGAAGTTCGGCAGTATTGCTTCTTCTCTTGGTTTAGAATTTCTATTAATAGGAGGTACGGCGATGTGGCCTCGTCTCCTCTATTATTTCTGGTGAAGTTCGGCGATATTGCCTCTTCAATTTGGTATCTGCCCTGTGGTACGGCGATATTGCCTCGTCACTTCGGGTACGAAATAGGAAGTTCGGCTGTGTCGCCTCTTCGACTTTGTTGAGTACTCTGTGGTACGGCGGTATTGCCTCTTCACTTCGAGTATGAAATGAGAAGTTCGGCGATATTGCCTCTTCAATTCAGTTGAGTAATCGGAAGTTCGGCAGTGGTGCCTCTTCGATTCTGTAAGTACTTAGTGGTGCGGCTGTATTGCCTCTTCACCTTGAGTACGAAAATAGGAAGTTTGGCGATATTGCCTCTTCGCTGAGAATTCGGCAAGCGTGCCTGTTCTCTTGAGAATTTCGGCAGGAGTGCCTGTTCTCTTCGTATGTGTGTGGTTCGGCGATATTGCCTCTTTACTTGATAATTTCGGCCTTTGTTTGCCTATTATCTTAAAATGATAGAAGTTCGGCGGTCGTGCCTCTTCTTTCGATATTTTTGGCCTTTGTCTGCCTGATATCTTCTTTAAATGAGAAGTACGGCGGTATTGCCTCTTCTTTGGATATTTTCGGCCTTTGTCTGCCTGATATCTTCAGTAAATGAGAAGTTCGGCGGTATTGCCTCTTCTATTGATATGTTCGGCCTTTGTCTGCCTGATATCTTCAATTAGTAAGAAGTTCGGCTGTATTGCCTCTTCTTTTCGGGAAAATATTACTGCGGGAAGTTCGGCGGTATTGCTTCTTCACGGGTGCAGTAATTCAGGGCGGTTCGGCTCGGTAGCCTCTTCGCTTCGGGTACGTAGCTAGAGGTACGACGGTATTGTCTCTTCTCGTTGACTACGGTTTAGGTGAGGTTCGGCGGTAGTGCCTCTTCTCTTCGGTTACGGATTTCTAAATTTTCAATCCTACCTTACGGCCCTACTCTTATATGTCTAGGTGCCTAATTCCTTGGGGGAGAACGGACTGTTCTGCTTCGTTAAATTTTCTTTACCAATAAGTCAACCTTGTTAGGGCTGGTTACCGGTTTTATTAATTCGACAGGTAAAATGCAAACAGTAACACTATGGTTAGTAATGAAATGTTTGATTTTGTTTAGCTTGGGAATTTAATTAATACTTTTAGTACCTTGTCCAGAGGATTAAATAGGTAAGTATGAGATTTCTAAAGATTTTAGACTGAACTTTAACAACTCTGACAATCTTCCTAGCACTTTCAAAAAACTGATAATTGGGGCCCGGCCGGGAACCACAATTATATTATTTCTACCTGATTAACTACAATGTAAAAGTTTACGTAAAATAGTCACGAAGAGCTGGTATTGCTACTTCGTGCTGTGCTAATATCTAGCTTGACCTACGGGGTCAATTGTGACCTCTTGTCTCAGCCTTGATGATAACGTATTAAATTTTTATGATATCTAGAAATGTCTAAAATATCTATTTATGTATAGTGGCAGTGCCATAGAAAGGATGAATAATAAAGTGCTCTATAGTCGAAGGGCTAGAGAGGAGATAAAATTCAACTGCTACTCGGATGAGTTTTCTAAGACAACTGTTAATTTATTTAATACTGGTTCTTTGACTTCAACTTTAACAACGTAATTTGTACAATATAAATAATATATTTGTTAATCGAATGATGTCAATTTCAACATCCTTAGGTATGTGTGAAATTGTAGTTTCCTTCTGTAAAACAATATTAATCCAATAATATATTCCAAATAATTATGAGCTCATGCTGAGCTGTATGCTTGTACATGATAATTTCCGAATTACAAATAATTCTAATTATAAAGCAATGTGCATCATTGCATAGTAGCAATGACTGCATCCTGTGAAACAGAAGGATGTGGTGGCCTACTCACATCATAATGAGCTGAGTGGCAAAAACATCTAATGCAATAGTAGGATTGAAGATCCTCACTATGCAACCGGAATGAACGATGACATTGCAGTGGAATGCATCGTGTACATTATTCCTTATTATAACCAATTAATAAATAAACTAGAGAGGAAGTCTCTGCATACTTCTCTCTGTAGAATGCAACATATTAAATTTCCAATGTAATAATTACTGCAATGGAATGGTCGATCTTCAATATTCATGATAATATGAGATCACCATTATTGCACAATATCCTGTTCAAATTATATAGAATACGGATAATAGAATTTAGGTAAAAGATGTATAATTATACTAATTATAATTAAACCTTCCTCTTCTATGCTATGTATATTTTAACAATTCTATTTCAATGTTCTTGAGATATAATATGAATATTTTTGTAGATAGCTGATATCGTTTTTAGCTAAAACTGGATGTGGGTCATTTTGGTTCTTCACAGGCGATATGTAATACTACCACTTATCTTTATCTATAATGATGTAGGTAATATATTTATTAACTATAATTCATTGCACAGTTCATAAAGTAGTCATGCTACTTAAACAATTTAATTAGAGAGCAACTTTTTCCGTTTGTATAGTAAATACACATTTCCGTACCTACCTACTTTGAGCTGGTTTCAGTCTGGTATTTGACCGATATTCTATATTGTAATTTAATTAGTTGTATTTAGGTTCTTCTTATTGTACACTATAAGCACACCAAGATAATATTGTTAAACTTAAAAATCTAATAGTATGATAAAATTTGAGAATTAAGTAATGTTTAAAAAACGACTACAATAATTATTTTTGTACGCAAGCATATTGAAGACATACGGTTAATTCTAATGCCTAAAAATATTTTATAGCTAGAAATTTAAGAAAAACAGATGAAAAGCATCAAGGTAACAAATTAATTAATTATCTCTTTCAATTTCAGACTCATCCACATCCTCATCATCAGTACATGTTTCTGCCGTCCTTGTTGTCACGCTGTATAGTTCTTCGAGTTTTGCCTTTTAAAAATAACGACGTAATAAATCACACGTGAGAAAATTTAATAATTTAATCCGAAATGTATGAATGGTTTAAACTGGTACATATTAAAATTTTACCTTTGATTTCTCCTTTGACTTTATGCCTCTGGTAGATTGGTCCGAAGCCACATCCAAGTTAAATAGGTGCATTATACGGCGCCGTAGGCGAGTCCTAATAAAAAATATTTTAAAATATTTTCTCAGTCACCAATATAATTTGAAAATATTTATTTAATTCTTTTAATTTGATTTCATGTTGTATACAAGTATTCATTAGTGTTCATTACTTTAGGGGCAATAAGGTCAATGATTCGCTAAGAAGCTGATCTGCCTCGGAATAATTAAATTTGTGTAATGCATTATTAACTTCATCTCTTGTACTCAGCACATCGCGTGCAATTCTTTCCGAACTTTTAAATTCCCCTTTATGAAAGTATGCCCAGCCGAGATTCTGTTTAGTCATTAGGGTGTCAGTATGGCACGGGCCTAATTTATAACTTCGCCCTTTTAGAACTTGTTGGTAAATTTCAATGGAGTCCACATAATTCCCCTGCTTCCGCAATGTGACTGCTAAATAGTGCATCGTGTCTAAGGTGAGCGGATGGTCAGCGCCGTATTCGTTCAATTTGGCGTCTAAAAGATTAGTTAGAACCTCGACTGCTTTTTCAAATTCTCCTAAATCAGTAAGCACCGATGCAATGTTATGCCTTGTGACTGACGTGTTCAGATACTGGGATTCTTTAAGAGTTTCCTCATCTTTTGGGATTTCGTCAAAAACCTCAAGCGCCTTTTTCAGGTTTCCATGACGGTACAGTGCGTAGGCATAATTGTTTCGGTAAGTTAGGGTATCCTTATTAGTAGGGCCTAATTTTTCCCTAGCGATCTTTTGAACTTCGAAGTAGCTCTTGACATCTTCGTCGTGTTGACCCTGTTTTGACAGTGTGTCCGCAATCATGCTCTGCGTCCGCAGCATATTTAATTGGTCAGGTGAGAGAGATTTTTCGTATTCTTCTAGAACGTTTTTAAACAGTGCTAATAAGGCATCATCGTGCTCTTTCAAGTAGCTGTACAGCAAACAGCCAAAGTTATACTTTGCTGTTAGAGCAACCGGATCCTCAAGGTGTGTCATATTCTTGATGTCTTCTTGAACTTTGTTAAATTTTTCCTGAGCTTCGTCGTGACGCTTAAGCTCCAGCAGTATGCTGACAACGTTCATCTGTGTTTCCAAGGTGCTGGGATGGTTCATACCAAACACCGCAATTTTTACATCAAGCATCTCCAAAAATACTTTGCGGGCTTCTTCAAACTTGCCCTGGTATTCTAGCACGCTACCTAATTTGTCTTTGATTTCTAATAATTTTTTGGAATTAGCATCTGCTGTTGCTGGATCAACTGAGCTGATCAATTTTGTATACAGTTCAACTGCTTTATCGCAATTACATGTTTCTTCCATAATGTTAGCAACACGTTCGGTCAATTGGTTACATTCTGGAATCCAAAGTTTATTCGAAACATGGTTCGTCGCATGAAGACAGTTGTCAATCACATCCATGTATTTTACTTTAAGCATATCCTTTTTGTTTAGCCTACTTAGATGTGCGTGAAGTTGCTTAGAAAGGTTTGTTAAAACATCAGTTTCGTTCGAAAATGTTGCATCGGTGAATATTGGTTAATTGCTACTGTTACTTTCAGGGCTTGTAACAAGCCTCAGATTTTGAATGACTGCTTCCTGGATCATTCTATGGATAGTGTGGTGGGTCCAAAAAAATGTTATCAACGAATAATCAGCAAGGAGTTTAAAAGCCATGCTAAGTCGGTTGCTAGCTTCATTATCTTTAGTGCCTTCGAATGGGAAAAGGGCACGTAGAAAATCTCTAGGAATTGCGTTTGGAGAGAGATATGCCATGATGCAGATGATTTTGATTGCTAGGGTCCCATTTTGGTGGAGCAGAATTTTCCGAAAGGACAAATCCCAAAGTGAAATTCCTGGAAATTTGCCGGATCGATTGAGTTCCTTGCATTTTGTGCCGCTCTGGTAGTCATGAATTAAATCTTGAATTCCGTAAGAAACCGGGCCTTCATGTTGCTTGATGTCTACCTGCTTCTGAATAATTGACATAGCGGATTGCATTGCAATAGGAAGGTAACCAAAGCGAGTCCCAAGGTCACGTGCTGTGGCATTGTTTTTATCGGTCGCGGGCAATTCAAGTTTTTCTAATAAAAAGTCAGTACATTCCGCTTCCGTCCAGAGGTCCAAATTAACGGTGCGGAAGATGTCCTTGTGCCATTGATTTTCCCTGGATGTAATTAGGACAGTTGGGTGCTTGTAAGAAACTGGAAGGGACTGAGGTAAAAAGGGCTGAATTCCATTAGTTTGTTGGGCATCGACATTGATGCCAGTCATGGCTTCGGCATTGTCAAGTACTATCAAAACTCTTGCTTGGTAGCGACACAGCTTTTCGTAGATTTCTTCTCGAAGCTTTGGAAAATCTGCGTGGTCCACTTGAATGTTTAGTTTTTCAACTGCTAATTTACTAAACTGATTTTGAGCCGCTGTAATGTTTTCAGCGTCAATCCAGATGACATGCTTATAATTATCCTCCTGATGTAGCTTAATGTACCTCCGGACTACAGTGGTTTTACCAACGCCACCGGTTCCGACAATCACAAACCTTGGCTTGTCTTTATGGGCAATAATTTCGGCATGTAGATCGTCAACAAAGTTTGATCTGCCGTAAACAGTGGGCTGCAGAGTGCTTACTTGGAAACTTATTTTCTCCAGCTCTGTTATCTGCAAAGGCTTTAAATGAAATAAAAACATTTTGAATTATTAAGTATGTACTAGTATCATATAGCCCGTCCTGCGGATGTACTACTCACTCGGAAGCTTTTATTTATACGCTCACGCCAATTGTGTGCATAACAATTTCAAAATTACAAGCTGCTAAACTTAATGAAATCATTCTAAAATTGTGAAACTGTTTTATTCAGCTGTAACATTTCGTTTGTGAAGAACCAAAATAACCCATTTCCAATTTATGCGGGTATTAAAATGAGCTATGACAAAAACAAATACAGTAAAAAATATATATGCTTACAATCAGAATGCTATTCACAAGTTTCTTAAGTTAGCAAATCGTTGTTGTATTTACATGTTTTTGAATAGGTTCAAATTTTCTATTTCAGTGTTTTTTAAAACTGCATAAAATTATGTCTATATGTTTTTTTAAAGTGCAAAATAACCTATTCACCTGTTTTTTAAAAGTGCAAAATATCCAAGTGCAATCATTTCCCGTGCATTTGGCATTCTTTGTATAGAACCAAATAATGACTAAATAAATTACTGACTCTCATATAAAACAAAATCTTACTATTAGTTAATAATTGAATACAAAATACAGTGAATAGGAAAGTAATTTACTATATACGTACATTATTGATTCAAGTCGGGTTCACAACATTGTTGTCTAACGATAAAAATATGAAAAAACACAAATGATTTTTGTGCTCAAATAATTTGTATATCAATTACAATAATAGTGTCAAAGGAACGTGGGTACACAATAAAATATAAAACTACAAATAGGCCAAAAATAAATCAGTACACAAGCAATTTGTGCTGAGGCGGGACTGCTTTGAGGTCATCGGTGTAGTCGTAGTACGTGTCTGTCGTATCCTGAAAATTAGAGAATTAATTCAAAAATTAATTTCTAAACTGCTTAAAAATTGAGAAATTAAAAAATTGCCAACCACAACAATGAACTTACTTGAACGTCATTACAATTAAAATGGGGATAACTAGGACGTGAAGACTGCAATCTAGTCAACAAAATAAAAGTCCATTATTATAATTTTAGTTTGCAAAAACAAAAGCAATATCGGTAGCAAACTTACATTGAAATTAATTTTATAAGCGTTACACATAAATATGTTTAAAAAATGTACGGTAATGGCATAGGTAACATGTCCACTGAGCGTTTTAGTAACTCTCTGCAAGAAGAAACATATGGAGAATCTAGATCGGAATTTCCTTCCAAAGCAGATTTGAGCACAAAGCTCAAAAGATTCTGCGCTATCCTTGCTGATGTGTTGTATTTCCTTTTGAGAAAATACGTCCGCCCGATTTTGAATTTTGTAAGGAGTGACGGAGTGCATCTATGTGGTCGGATCCTAACATAGAGTTCTGCATCATTAAAAGTTGTTGGAGCCTTTTTAAGGAATTTTCGTCTTTGCCTTGTAGCAACTGGATAGTAGTCAAATTAGATTTGCTTGTTAATGTAAAATTACAAGGACTGCCTAAATATCTGTTGACATCCTCAGTTCCACTTCTCTAGCGCGCAAAACTTTGAAATACAGTAGCGGCAACCGACAGTGCGGTCTGGCAAGGATACATTTTGCCGATTTTGCCTGCAAGTAAACGGCAGCTTCATCCTTGCCAGATCTCACTTTCGGTTACCGCGCCAATAACTCCACAGCGTCTTTTCCTGCCTTCCCAGCGTGATAAACATGTAGCCGATTCAGCCGAGTGTGCTGAGAGTGTCGCGGTGGGAGAAACCAAGGAGACGCTTTTCAATTTGGAAAATATTCTCATACATAGGTAGCTCCTTATCATACTGACAAGAGACGCTTAAATTGTAAGCGTGAATAAAATGTGCTAGTAATGTGGATGAGTGGCGCGGGCCGAGGACCCTTACAATATTTTCTTTAATTGTCGCGTACATTTCTCCCGCTATTTGGTGCTCCCCCTTGAGAGTAAAAACCTCCAAAATATTGCACTGGATCCTCAAAGTAAACGCGTGTTTAGAGCGTATGACCATTGTTTGGTAGTCGTGAATTTGATCAAACAGTTTTAAAGCGTCTGCGTAGTCCTCACGTGCAGGAAGAAGTTGGCCCACGTGACTTTTGACTTCCAGTGCATCTCCACAATTTTGAAGATGCATCTCTTCCTCTTCCCAGCATTTTAAAACCCGTAACTAGTAAACCGACCGACCTGTCCTGCAGATGGAAGCAAACAGTTGTTGACGACAATTTTTGATGTATTTAGATAACTGTATTATCTAAACAATTGACGTAATTTAAATAATTCTGTCTGCCAACGTCTGATGTCCATCCGCTGTTCCCCTATACCCATTTTTACACAAATTTATTTGAATTTTATTATAAGGCAGATTGCCAGAGCAAGTGTAGTATGTCGCTAAACATTCTGTCGTTGGGGGAGGGGGCAGCGGATGGACCGCCCAAGACAGAATTATTTGAATTTTATTTTTATGTAGATAACATGAAGGTATGATTATGAATAAATTGTTGAAGATAACAATTGTTCAATGTGGCGCCCACACCTATACATGCTATTACATCAGGCTACTTTTAAATAGGGAGGATCCAAAGTAACTTGAGTGTATTTTGCGTTGTTCGGTCACAATAGTCCGCCAAACTTTAAAAAAAATCGAATTTTAATACTTTGCCGCCCTGAAGCATCTACAGTTCTCATTTTCTCATCCGATTTCGACGTTTCTCGAATTTCACGTTTTCTGAAATTTACACTATTTTCTAAGAAGTAATTTCAGGATTTTTCAAAATTCGAAAATTTTCATTTTTTGGAAAAAATGGCCAATAAAATTAGGCCTCAAGAACAGTGCTTTTTCTAAATTTTTTCGAAAAAATGAAATACTTTGAATTTTGAAAAATTCTGAAATTTTTTTTTAGAAAAAACCCTAAGGATCCGAAAAAACAAAATTTCATCAAAATCCGACAAGAATTGTAAAAGTACCAGGGCGGCAAAATATTAAAATTTGAATTTTTTTAAGCTTTGGCGGGCTTTTGCGACCGAACAACGCAATATGCACTGGAGTTACTTTGGATCCCCACTATTTAAAATTAGCCTGATTTTCGTATACATAACTCGTTGAAATCGACGGGCTACATGTGAAACCATTCCCTTGTAAGGCGTCGTCCATATATCTCGTATACAAACTAGAGGGGGGGAGGGTTGTAAAGCTTGATCACTTTTGTATACGATGAATCGGAGGGGGGGGGGGAGGTGTCCTAGCACTTGATCACGTATACAATCAAAAGAGGAATTTGTTTCTAAAACATGTTACGTCTATGCGTCCAAACTTTACAGGAACCCTAAATTTTGATATTCATGTAATAACGTGATTTTTCAAATGCTTTATTCCTTAGCTGTATAGTGCAAATTGTATAAGCAGCCAAAACTAAAGAAATCTGTCTCTGCGAGTGAGTGTTTTATAATTATTCTGTGCCAATAATATTAGTTTAAAAAAATGGACTAAACTTGTTTTGCCCGTAAACTCCTCAGGCTTAAATTAAAAATAAGTACAACTTTGAGTTCACTTAATTATGTAAACAACGGGAACAAGTGAACTTGAAGAAGTACTGACGTAGGTGAATGTTTTATCGTTAGCACATAGGTATTATGGATTTATATAAAGTTCTATTTATGCCTGAAGCTAAAATATGGTTATCGGCTAGGTATGCATGTAAATAATATATCATATAGGAATTGGGGCTGTCCCCAGTCCTCAGAAAATCAATCAACTGCTTGACTGCTTCCTGAAGCGTAGCACGTAACTATATAAAATTATCTATTAAAAGGAACTGAGCAAGTCAAATATGCACAGGCTTGTGCATTATTAAAATAGATTACCAATTTTAGTTACGCTTATTTGACAAAACTTGAGCTTACCTTACTTACTTTATACTTCATTTACTACCTCCATACTTCGGACGAAACTAGTAATAAATTGAAAATATTTGATAGCATTGTGATAGTTTTGGCTCCGTGAATTTAAATGTGTTTTGTGTGGTAACTTTATTTGTAGTGTAATTATCTGGTATTGGCAATTAATTACTTATTAAATCTAAATAATATTTAGTCCATTATTTACTGCTTACTCTGAGTTTTCAATCTTCACCATGAAGAAATTAGAAACTAAAAGAAGAATTTATAACCCTAATAAGCACTACGAAAATCTTCACAATGCTTGGGCAGAAGCGTTTCCTTTACTTTCAAATAACGGTAAACAGACCCACTTTTAGATTATTATATTAAAATCTAGTATTTACAAATTGATTGTTGTTTCATTTATAATAATTTAACAGTTTCAAATAATAAACGGAACTTTAAACACTTTATACACATGTGCAGCAAGTTAACAGTAGCAAGTTGAAAATTCAAATCTGGAGGGAAATTTAAATTTTCTGTCCTAAAATAACTCAGCTAGTAATTTAAAATCAGAATATCACGTGTCAGATCGATTTTAATATTGAAAATAGTAGTCTAGTTGCGTTTAAGTTGTCATTTAATGAGCAGGGTCCGTGTCTTGCTATTTATTGTGTTTAACGTTTTGCCAAATGAAATTGAATATTTCAGACATTCAAAACCAAGTCAACACATTTTGGACTGAAAACAAAGGAAACATACCACAGGTGGACTCTGAAATCGAAAAGCTAAAAATCAAGAAGCAAAACCGTCGTACCCTGTTTTCTTTTTGGGGTAAAGCTCAACCCACACTAGCTCCTGTGATGACCCAGACACTAAATGATCCGGGACTCCTTCCTAATGCCGATAAAAACAATTGTGAAGACTGTACCAGTACGACTAATTAAAGCTCGCAACGACAATAAAGAAGACGCTCATGAAGGTAGTCATTTTGCAGCAGCAACGGTTTCAATTTTAAAATCCCTAGCAGAAATGATTGGACCTCATGCAGGGTTTGTTATTTCACAAGACGATAAAGCTCGTGTTCTTTTGGGGCTTCCCGCTGCAAATAAACAGGCTCCAATATTAATGCATTTGGATTATAAAATGACTTTGCCGGACCATGATTGGGTCATTGCCCCAGGTCATAAGCTTATCGTTTCAGTATATGCTATACTTTTATTGGACGCTAAATGCAAACTTACCTATTCCGGTCCCACCCACATTGCCATTCGGAGCGGGAAACATGATAAAAGTACTGCAAACTCACATGCAACTGATTTTAGAAGAATTTTGGAATTGCCACAGTTTCGTAGTGCAGCATTTACAAGCAATAATTTACCTAAGCCTGTAGTAATATTTTTTACTGACGGCGGACCTGACGAGAACCCTCGGTTCCCAAAAGTTATGGAAGAGGTCGCTTTAAATTTCTTTTCTCTAAGACTTCTTTGGCTAATCACACCAAGATTCTACATAAAAGCTCATCCGAATCAATTATGGAAACAATCGAATTCGTCGTTAAAAAGTACTCTTTTCCATCTGTTAGCGATTCAATGCCAATTATTGAAGACATGGTCAGCTGGAACATTTCAGAAATTGAAATTGATTAATTAAAATTCCTGATATATTTTGCTACGATTTTAATTTTGTAAATATTTTTAATTGTTTTGTTTCTTTAATTAAATAAATTTGGAATTGATAAAATAAATATTGAAAACTGTATACGTATATGGGGGAGGGAGGGTAGACGCTGATGATCACTATTGTATACTAAGAGGGGGGGAGGGTTTAAAAAACCCAAAAAAGTGTATACGAGATATATGCACGACGCCTAAGTAATAAGAATGCAGCTATTCAGTTTTATGACAGTGATGATACTACGAGCTCTTGAATGAAACAGACTGATAAAACAAAATTTTAAACCGAAATGAATAAGTGTATACTCATGGCCATTCCGATGTGATAAAAATAATTACGCAAATTATTGCATATTTTTGATTGCATATTCGGCATATTGCTAATCAGGATAATGCCTAGAGACTGGCAGTCCGATAGAAAACCAGTTTTGTTTTCTCAGAATGCCTTTGCACGACCGCCTAATATTATATGTATATAAATAAAGGCTTGGGGGTAAAATGTCGGGGGGAAAAAGTCCGCGGGGAATAGGTCCTGGGGTGAAAATGACCAGGGGGAATATATCCGTATACCTGCTGGAAATGTAATGGAAACACTGATAATTTTAAAATAAATTCAGTTGAGTATTATTGTTGTATAATAAACCATCACATTGAGCAAACCGATTTTATATTTAAAATTTAATTTTACTCCGTAAAGAATAAATAAGATATAAGTGGGTATATAATTGGTGTTTCTATTTTTAGTATCATTAGTAGTAAACAAAACTGTTTGTTTATAACTATAAGCTTGCTACTAATAATATTTTTAATATAAGGTTTCTACTTCAAAATATTACAGAAAAATAAATAAGTGTCAATAATACTACAAAATTTAGGTTTTAGCATGGTAAGTTGGTCGACAAAAATTTTTATAATTAGGACAGTGGGGATCCCTAAAATAGTAAAATTTGTATGACGTCATTTATGCACGATCCCTAGGCTGCATTGTTAACGTCTGTAATATGATGAGGATGCATACTAGTAAAATCCTATGTTAAGGATATATTATGTCAACCGAATTTGAATTTCTAAACTTGTGACAGTGGGGATCCCTAAAATAGTAAAAATTTATATGACGCCATTTATGGAAGACCCCTGCATGCATACTTGTAAAATGTTATGTTAAGGATATATGTCAACCGAATTTTTATAATTATGACAGTGGGGATCCCTAAAATAGTAAATTTTGTATGACGTCATTTATGCACGATCCCTAGGCTGCATTGTTAACGTCTGTAAAATGATGAGGAAGGAGAATTCCGAATGCCTGAGCTGGTATTCGAAGAGTGGACCCTCGTCATGAGAACGCATATTTTCCAATTTTACATTGCAGTGTCAAACCAACGACCACTATACCAGGCTGCCCTGTGAACGTACATATGTCAGCAGTACATTTACTTGTAATGGATATTAGTGAAAACTTTCCATGTGTATTTCTAACGGCGAAACTTGGCAAGCTCTCAGCTCCATATGTACCTTCAATGTATTATCAGCCCTTTGTTTTATCTTGAAACATTGATTTAATTCTTGGTCGGTTTAACTGCTAATTGCGAAGAAACTATAGATTGAATAATAACCAAAAACTATACAGCACTTCTCCCTCGCTTTTCTGGGCGATTAAAAAGGTTTCAATATAAAATCTTGAAAAATGCGACCTGTAGCGTGCGACCAACTGACATTGTGACAGACAGACAGACAGACAGCAAACACCAGACCAATAGATGCTTGCTCAGCATCTGAAACACCAGACCAATAGATGCTTGCTCAGCATCTAAAAAGCAGGAAAATAAGGGAAAAAAGAGAAAAGCATCAATTTAATCAATCAACTTCGGACTCATCGTTGTTGTAACTCCACGTAGTTCTTTAAGTATTTCCTTTTTATGATAAAAAGCTTCATAGATTAAAAAATTCTATCATAGATTTAATAAATAGCTATGCATGGTCTGCACACATTCGAATTACCGTTGATTCATCCTTTGTCTTATTGTTAGTACCCTAACTTCTGTAGCTTCTAAGTGTAGCTATTTAAAAATTATTTTAATCATTTTTATGGTTCGGGAAACGTTTATGGGGTACAATTTTAATAATTTGACAGCACATGATATTTAATTTCTTTAATTTAACTTCATAATGTACATTACTTTAGGTGCAATGAGGCCAATGATTTGCTAAGAAGCTGTTCTGCCTCGGAGTAATCAAGTTTGTTAAGTCCAAATAAAACTTCGTCTCTGGTACTTACCACTTCGCGGGCAATTCTTTCCGAACTTTTGAATTCCCCTTTATAGAAGTAGGCCCAGCCGATATTCTGTTTAGTCATTAAGGTGTCAAAATGAAACGGGCCTAATGTTTTACTTCGTCCCTTCAGAACTTGTTGGTAAATTTCAATAGAGTCCTCATAATTTGCCTGCTTCCGCAATGTGACTGCTAAATAGTGCATCGTGTCTAAGGTGAGCGGATGTTCCGCACCGTATTCTTTCAGTTTTCCATCCAAAAGGTTCGTTAAAACCACAAGTGCCTTGTCAAATTCCCCTAAATCAGTTAGCACGGATGCAATGTTATGCCTTGTGACCGACGTGTTTGGATACTGAGATTCTTTAAGAGCTTCCTCGTCTTTTAAAACTTCTTCATAAACCTCAAGGGCCTTCTCAAGCTTTCTTTGAAGGTACAGTACGTAGGCGTAATTGTTTCGGTAAGTAAGAGTATCCTTATTAGTAGGGCCCAGCTTTTCCTTAGCGATCTTTTGAACTTTGCGGTAGCGCTTTACAGCCTCGTCATGTTTGCCCTGTTTTGACAGTGTGTCTGCAATCATGCTCTGAATCCGCAATAAACTTAATTGGTCAGGTTTAGGAGACTGCTCGTATTCTTCAAGAACTTTCTCAAACAGTGCTAGCGCATCATCGTACTCTTTCAAGTAGCTGTGCAGCAAACAGCCAAAGTTGTACTTTGCTGCTAGAGCAGCTGGATCCTCAAGGTAGATTATATTCTTGATGCCCTCTTCAACTTCATTATACTTTGTCAAAGCTTCTTTCTGAAGACCAAGCTCCTGCAGTGTACTGATAACATTCATCTGTGTTTCCAAAGTGCTGGGATGGTTGAAGCCAAACATTACAATTTTCGCATCTAGAATCTCTGAAAATACTTCAAAAGCTTCTTCGTACTTCCCCTGGTATTCTAGCACGCTACCTAATTTGTCTTTGATTTCTAATACTTTTTTTGAATTACCATCTGTTGCCAGATCAAATGATTTGATTATTTTTGTATACAATTCAACTGATTTTGCGCAGTTGCAAGTTTCTTCCATAATGTTAGCAACAAGTTCGGTCAATTCGCGACATTCTGGGATCGATAGTTTATTTAGAACATGGTTCGTCGCATGGAGACAATTGTCAATCACATCCATGTATTTTACCTCAAGCATATCCTTTTCGTTCAGCTTACTCAGATATGCGTAACATTGCTTGGAAAGGTTTGTTAAAGCATCGTTTTCGTTCGAAAATGTTGCATCGGTGAATATTGGTGGATTTTTAATGTTACTTTCTAGGCTTACAACAAGCTTCAGATTTTGAATGACTGCTTCCTGGATCATTCTGTGGATGGTGTAGTAGGTCCCAAAAAATGTTATTAACGAATAATCAACAAGAAGTTTGAAAGCTTTGCTAAGGCAGTTGTTATCTTCATCATCATTAGTGCCTTCCAGTAGAAATAGGGCACGTATAAAATCTCTAGGGATAGCGTTGGGAGAGAGATATGCCATGAAGCAGATGATTTTGATTGCCAGGGTCCCATTTTGGTGGAGCAGAATTTTCCTTAGGGACACATCCCAAAGTGAAATTTCTGGAAATTGTCCTGATGGATTGAGTTCCTTGCATTTTGTGCCGCTCTCATAGTCACGAATTAAATCCTGAATTCCGTAAGAAACGGGGCCCTCGTGTTGCTTGATGTCTAGTGATTTTAGAATAATCGATATTGCTGAGTTCATTGCAATAGGAAGGCGGCCAAAGCGCGCCCCAAGGTCAAGTGCTATGGCTATGTTTTCATCGGTGGCGGGCAGTTCAAGTTTTTCTAATACAAAGTCGGTACATTCAGTTTCAGTCCAGATGTCCAAATTAACGGTGCGGAAGATGTCCTTGTCCCATTTATTTTCCCTAGATGTGATGAGGACAGTTGGATGTATGTAAGATAACGGAAGGGACTGAGGTAAAAGTGACTGAATTCCATTGTTTTGTTGGGTATTGATGCCAGTCATGGCTTCCGTATTGTCGAATACGATCAAAACTCTTGCTTTACTGCGACACAGCGTCTCAAATATGTCTTCCCGCAGTTTTGGAAACTCTGAGGCTGGTGCATTTTCGGCGATGTCTACTGCAATGTTTAGTTTTTCAACTGCTAATTTTCGAAACTGATTTTGAGCCGTTGTAATATTTTCAGCGTCAATCCAGATGACGTGCTCATAATTATTTGTGTGGTGTATTTCAATGTACTTCTGGACTACTGTTGTTTTACCCACGCCACCGGTTCCGGCAACGACAAACCTTGGCTTGTCTTTGTTGGCAATTATTTCCGCATGTAGATCGTCAACAAACTTTAATCTGCCGTAAACAGTGCACTGAATAGTACTTACTTGGAAACTAATTTTCTCAAGCTCTGCTATCTGCAAAGGCTTCAAATAAAATAAAAACATTTCAATAATAATAATTTTTCTTATTACACGCTTAGAAAAATGTAAGCAAATTAACTACGTAGATTTTTATTTGTAACATATTTTTGTGTTTTACTCCGACACCAACATCAGAAGCCAGAAGATGTTACAGTGATCAACCAACATTTTAGTTATGGATATTGTGTTAGACTGAATGTAAGTTTACTATTTTATATGTTGCATATTATGTAGCCAAGAAGTAGTTTCGTGACTAACTGATATCAAAATTTAAATATTTTTGAAAATCCAGTAAAAATTGTATAAGGTACAGGGTTACAAATTTAAAAAAAAATTATTTTCAGAACTTTGACACGCGACCAGCAGCGTACGGCGCATAACGAGTAACGAGGTGGAGATACTTTGAATTTGTAGAAACTAATAATTAATTGCAACTAAATTTAGTATTGCCACTGTTTTCAAAATCAAGAAACCATACGCAACGTGATTTCCGTGCTAAAGGCACTAGGCTTGCTACACTTCCGTCCTTTAGCTGTCTTATTTGGAATTTTTTATTTTCTATATATTCTTGGATAACAAATTTTTGTTAACGTATACTGAGTCTAGTAGGCTACCCTCGTTGATGGAGAGTGTTATGTTTGTTCTTTTGAATAAATGTTATCTTTCTCTCTACTGTAGTTTTACCTTCAGGGTCGATCATATTTTTTAGACCTGTGACCCGTGTATGTAAAATTACAGCAAAATTCTTAAATTATTGTTTTATTTAGCTGTAACATACAAACTTACTGTTTGAATAAGACGTGCCCCTATGGCCTCTTTTATTTCTACCAGTTCCTTCCTTAGCGTGTTCTGCTTTTTTTGAATGTCCTTTAATGTCAGCCAAGCAGCATCTTTCCAGTCTAACGATTCATCACGTCCAATATAATATTTAATTAAGTCCAATAAGCTCTTGTTTTTACCCAAGCTCCCAAAGGAGAAAAAACAAGTGTGCTCACTCATCTCCGTTTTAACCAGAACCGACTTTGTCTTTTTCCACAAAACCTTCCCACAAAATCGTTGAGGTACATTTTTCAAAACCTGTGGTGGATCAAATAGTTTCTTAACGAAAAATTCATACGGGGTGATTTTAATTCTCATTGGTTCCCCACCATTTTTCGAGACCCAAAAGTACAGTTTTAATGAGGCCAAAGACCCTAAAGACGATTGGGCTTCCGTTAAATACTTTTCCGTAAAGGGTAACTCCAGATTGTCCAATGTATCATATTTGATAATGAAATTGAAACATGCGGATGCAGCATATTTTGCTAAATGTTGAATTACTTGAATCTTGCTAGGTTTCGAGATTTTGTTTGATTTAGTTTTTAAAGAAATGTATTCAAATGAAGATTTATAAGTTTTGTAAATACGGTAGCCAATCTCAATAAAAACACGATGAAAGGTTTCTTTGAAAGATTTTGAAGAAGATGCATCGATAGTGTCGGCCACAGAGGTTTTTTTTTTGCTTTGCCTCATCTTGTCTGATTTTTTAATGTGTTCTTCGACTAAAGCCTCAACACCCTTCCCCACCCCTAGGGCTGCAACACTCTTCCCTATCATTTTTGTTCCTACAGCCGCAGTCACACCACACAACGTGGGCACAACTCCAGCCCCCAGGGCACATCCACCTACGAAAAGTCCTGCTCCAGCCACTTTCACCACAGCGTTTGCAAAGATGGTCCTATATTTAAGTTGTTTACTCGGACCGTCAAGCTCGTGAAATTTTATTTTCGCAGTTGACAAGAAATGTTTTATAAATTCGTACAGAGCTGTTGTTGTAATGTCAATTTGCTGAGATGTAGAAGGAGATCTCCTAAGCTGGCTTCCGGATGCCATGGTGAATTTAAAAGTTTAACTTTCTGTGTGCCGCATTTAAATCATATAATATATTTATTTTGATATATTAGTTAGAGTGTTTCAGGTAATGCACAGCCCCGTAGACGGTCATCAGGAATCTTTGTTAAAAGCTGAAAATGAAGAACAATTACATGCCATATTTACACCTACAGTCATTGTCATTTTATATGAAGGGTTTTTTGGACAAACGAGTGATAAATATAATTTGGCGGGATTATTGTTTTAAAATAAATATTTTTTACAGCCAGCAAAATTAACGCAGCGTTATCAGTAGCAGTTCCTTAAATCTAAACTCGTTCTGGAATTTAAAAAAAAATGAAAAGGTCAACTTAACTGAGAAAATTTGCATACAAATTATTACGTTTAATTATGTCGTAACATGAGGTAACAAGTTTGTGAGAGGAAATTTCTATCGTATTTAAGCCCAACTTTGTAAGTCAAACTTTTTGTTTTTACTTTTAGGATGTTTTTTACATTTCATTTACGCATCTAAATGAATATAAAAACTTTAAAAACACTCAAAAGTCAAAATTAAATAAGAAATGTATCTTTTTGGTGGACTTAATTATTCCTTCCGAAAGGATAAATTGTGGCTTTTTTTTTAAATTTGCTTTGTTTTAACTTTGGCCTCTACCATACGACACAGCAATATGTAGTCAAATTACATAATTAATTGTCTGCTAGTATTAAATTATCAGTCAGACAAGAAAACCGTATCTGTAATTATTTACATTCAACTTACTTGTACATAATTCAGTTGGGGGGCTACACATGTATATGCTGTAGTAACACGTATGGGTCGTGTTGTTGGTAGAGAATAGAAGTGAAGCTCTGTAGTTGTTGTAGTAGTTAGTAGACAGCTAAATAAATAACAAAATAAATAACTGCGTGAAGACTGAAACACTATTTTGCCTCCATCGTCTTCGCCAAGAAAGGCAATTCACAACTCCAAAACCTTCAAGTAGAAAGTTCAAAAAAAGCTACATTGTGCATTTTAAATTCAGCCGCAAGGGATCGTCCATAAATGATGTCAGGGGCTAGGTGGGTTGTATCTATAAACCTCACTATGTAAGTTAATGTTAACAAATTGTCATTTTCTGGTTAGGGTGGATAATATGATTTTATCGGAAAGGAGAATTTTATCGATGACATCATTAAAAAACTATCCCGAACTAATTACACTGTACTAAAAATTAGTACGAGATTAACTAAATGGGTTTCCATGCTATAATAATACATTGCTTCTAGAATTTTCCTTACAATATTCATACGACCTCCATACGACCTTCTATCCATGGTGTAATGACTTTTTTTGCGTCCATCCAGCAGACTATGGAAACTCAATCTCAAGGAAGTTGTACCTTAATTTTGCACACGCCTTTAGCCTAAAAACTGTACGACAAATTAGCAGAGGAAAAAATGCGTGGTATTTGGTTTAACTCTCTTCACACTGCCATTGTACTGGAAGAATGACGCTCACTGAAGTGGCAAGCTATAGTCAAAGTCAACCAACAATACTACATATATATTACATTCTGCAAATGCCAAATCATATTTTTGCATAATTATATGGCATTATCGTTTAATTTTTATTAAATACCCAAGGAACTGGTTTTTTGTAGTTCGTACCTAATTAATATAGTATCAGGATACTACACAGTAAATTAATGTTAGCAGAGTATGAATGACCGCTTCCATTTTTAATTAATTAAACATTGCAAAATAAATGAGCTGATTGATTGCTTGTTTATGATTTGGTTGTCAGTAATACAACTTATTTAAGTTGCGTAAAAATATTTTTTATAATAATTTTAGTATTGTTTATTATTCTAATTCTGTTTTATGCATTGTATTACGTAAATTAGAATAGGTATATGTTGACAAAGCAGCTAACAGTTAACATAATACAATGCGCCTAATAATTTTTGCAGCAGCTAATTAGTAGCCTAGTAAAAACAAGACGGCTGATTTCTGCCTATTTACACAATTTAGAACATTGTTGAAATACTCGGCCGACTTGGACAAATTATAGCCTATTTTAATGCCCTTTAATAAAAAATAGAGACATTGGGGGTTTGATTTTTTTTCGAATCATACAACATGTTTTAAAGGGAATTTTCAAAACTTTTCGAAAAAAAGACTGGGTTTTTCGTGCAATTTCAGAAGCTGTTGAAATATGTTGCTGAACTCGAACACAGTTATATTATGCTAACCATTGCCGTTCGAATGACGTATTATTTCAACGCATATTCAGTGAGTCACCGGTCTAAAAACTGAATTTTCAATTTCTGCAAGATTTTCGCGGGAACTTGAAATTGTCTCCTATCGCTGTTATCTTATGTGGGACCAGACACAAATGACACCATCAATGCTTAGGGTATGTCGCATTGCAAAAACACTACATGTTAAACATAGCTATTTAAGTAATGTTCAAGAGGGTCACGCAGGTGGGTTGGTGGGTCCCAAAACTTGCTAAAGGTTAGTGGCGTCGTTGGTGTCCAGCCCCTCATTTGGGACAACAAAGTTTCTTCAGTGTCTCATTATGTAGGTTCAGTACAGCCTAACCTTCGGTCCACACAATAATAGTGGTTATGATTGCTGGGGGATTTTAATAAAATCCACGAAGTTCTTTATAGCAAGATATTAAATGTGCCTTTATTACCTGCTAATAAAAAAATAAATAATATCTTACAGCATGTATGTATGTACGTACTGCAAATTCTCCAACTTCACTCTAAGATGCAATACTGTGTTTGCATTTTACAACAACAAAATGTTTAAGGTAGGAAAGTAGGAAATGTCCGGGGTAGAAAATGTCCTGCAACATTGCTGGATCATTAATTATACTTTATAAAAAAAGTTTTTTTAAAATTATTACGATCATTATGAAATGACACAAAACACTAATTATAGTTATAAGTTAAATATCAACTTTGAGTGATTAATTTCTGTCTAGGTACTAGTACTAATTACTATTAATATGTATTGTTATTTGTTTATATAGTTACATATTATTTTCATGAATGTAATAATTATTTTTAGTGGGGGATAATACATAGTTGAATATTTTGTAGTTAACATAATTTATATTTATTTTTATTAATATTAACCACATTATTTATTTTATTTTTGTTTATAAGCTTTTGGTACTACTTATATTAATGTCAAGGATAAATAATACAATATATTTATTTATTATAATTGATTATAAAATTTATAAAGTAGTTATTGAAAGGGGAATGAAAATGCCACTGCGCCTTCATCCTTAATTCTTCCAATAGCTGGAGAGTGGACAAAGCCATCTTCAGCCAGAAGAAGAAGACAGGATCAGACAGGATAATTCGAAGTCATTCAACTCAGCGCATCCTTCTATCTCAACTGGGAGCAACGTGCGGAACCATCAACAGAACGTATACTCTACATGTAACGCCTCACATTCCATTGCCAAGCCACGCCACGCATCTCTCAGCAAGCAGAGGAAGGAGCACTGCACTCATCAGTCATTCATTACTACTCTTCACGCTAACATATAATAAATTTTCTTCTCCGTAAATCTTATAATATTTTCCTGGGAAAGATTGCGATGGAGACGCCTAAAAGAATTCGGAATTTGCGGGGGGATCAGGGTAGTGAAGTGATCCTCTGCGAATCGTGTTGGTGCACGAAACCTAAAATTAATAGAAAGAAATATTTTAAGTTCGAATTTATTTTATCAATTTGTTTCATAATCTTCTTTCTCTCCATCGTGGTGCTTCCCATATATACTATTTGTTTTAATTGAATTATAATAATAATCTGAGGTCTTCAACCAAATCAAAATCAAATTGTAAAAGAATTATATTTAATATATTGTGATCAAAATTGTACTCACCTGGAACTCACCTTCGGATCCAAATTGGCTTGTAATCCGTATCCACGGTATCCGTAAGGTCATTGTAAAATTAACATTGATTGTAAAATTGCGTTGACGAAATCAAAAACATGAAACAAAACAAAACAAAAATAATAATTCGAAGTAACAGTAACATTTTTGTCCCTGCCCTTCCGGCAGAGGAAAACTTTCATAACATTTTCAGTATCATTTTTCCTTTTTCCAATGTATATTCAATTTCCTTTTCCGTTTCCATTTTCAGTCAGTATCATTTTCCCGAGTTAATCTTTAAATAAATATTTATTCGTAAAACTTTTAACCATACTGATCTCCGATGTCGTCCAAATTAATTCATGGGCAAACCCATCCGATTCTCATTAATACCACAAAATAAGTATAATTATTGTGTAATATTATGATGGACGATTTTCATACTAATTAAGTAAGTGGCTTATGTACTTGGCCGGTCCATATTCTGTGCACTTTAGTAGGAACTATGATAGTCATTGGAGTTCGTTATGAACTCCATCATCTCTTTTACATAATATTATAATTAACCTATTAATTCTTAAAATTCCACAAAATATTTTCTAAAATATAAGGGCTCCAGGGGAAGCGATTCTCTGACCTCGGTGGTGGGATTGCTTATTATGTTGCTCAAATCCCTTGGTTGCTCCACCACCGTCATGGTCATTCCGTCCTTTTGGTAAAGAGAATCTTTCTTCCCCGAGCCATAGCCCCACTTATTTATCATTGGTTTAATAATTCGCACTTCACCACTTAAAATTGAACTCAAAATAATTCTTCCACACAAATTCATATTAGTACTTAATTCAAATTCAAAATTAAATTAGGCAAAAGGAGGAGATGACAGCATCGGGAGTCAGGATGGAAGCGGGCCCTGACCACATCAATGGCAAACTGATGTCAGTGGTTACCGTGACCATCTCCCCAGTCTCAGTCAATTCTGAGCTTGATTTTGGAACAACAACTGAGACCCCGTCGCCGTCAACCCTCCTTAACACTTCACAAGTTTAAATTAATGTTTCACTCCTTATAAATTAGGCACTTTAAATATAATAAAATTTACATATTTCATAATTTTATTCAAAATTGAGGATGGACAGGACAAGCTGGGCCGAAGAGGGGGAGGGAGATGGAATGCATTTGTGACTGGAAACTCTCAATGCAAACTATCGCATCTCCTTTCTGCCCAGTCCTCTTGAGCTCGTGGGGTGTGGACCATGGGGTGGTTGCATTTCAACCGGTCTTACCTCTGAGCTACTCATCCGCTGAAAATAAAACTTAAAACTAATTCTATAACTATTAATGTATTCTAATCTAGTTCATGCAAAATAATTTAATTCAGATACTAATTCAGACTCAGATGTAAACATTGTAAATTCTCATTCCGTAGTACATAGGTAGGCATTGGCTCTCCGAGCACTTCTCCATTCCTACCATTCCCCTCGGGAGTAGTTACCCCTATAATGTAACTTGGTGGCACCCCCAAAATAAACTCTACCATCTGCCCATCATATGTATAAATGTAAATAAGGTATAAATGTATAGGTTAAGCTCATTTAATCATAAAAACATAATTTATTTATTATTAACTTTCAAAATCTTAAAATTTAAATCAAGAACTTTTGGGGAGGAGAGTGCAAACTCGGGGGTTGAACCAAGGTCAAAGGACGCCGGTTCTGACCCTCGTTTCACAAGGTGCGGGGTAGGGATAAAACCCTGCCCCCTCCTCCCCGAATTTTCATAAAAACCCGGAATGTCCATTCTACAAAATGGGAAACTTAAAAATTTAATTTTCTTTCACTTTTAAATAAAATAAATATACATTTAATTAGTAAGGATACCCTTACATCTTCAACATACTAGGTACATACTCAAACATAAATTAGCAAGCATCACGCCTGTACTAATCAAGTTTTCAGTGGTAGTGGAGGGAGTGCGAAATCCCTCTGCTATCCGCCCGTTGTTCGCACAACACAAATCTCGCACACGTGAGCACGCTCACATGCACCGATGCACAAGCGTCACTCATCCGGGTCCGTAACACTACGATGTGGCGTTTGGGATGGCCACACCCATCGCGCCGATGTTTGCACTATCTCGTGAACTATTGGTGGGATGACTCCGCATCACCGTACGGCCCAGCACAATACATACGATTAGTGGGCGTTTCGTACCCCACATATCTCAAATACGTTTTGCTTCCCAATGCCGAAAACACTTCACGCCATTTGGTGTGTTCTCGTTTCCTGCTAACAAGCAAGCTTTTCGCTCTCTCAGTTTTCTAATTTTCATCCAAAATTTTCAGTAAAATTTTGAATTTTGAAAATTTTCAAAGTAATAGTCCAGTCAAATCGACTACCCTCTTTCCGTTTTGAACGGTTTAGAGTTTCCTAGTTCTTCGAAAGTGCTAGAAAATTGAACTTCAAAATTGTCATTCTCAGTTGCCTTGCTACGGCATAGACCATCGTTGGCCGTTAGTGGCAAATCTAAGTTTTTCAGTGATCAACTCTTAAAAGTGACCTGAAAATCATTCAAAACACTTACCTATATACTTTCTTCATTGTTTGAAATGAAATCCGTGTTCGAAAATTCATCCAGGAAGTAGGAAAATTTCAATTTTCCTCATCTTCCATTTACCAACATAGGAAAACGGAAAATCTTCTTTGTCTCCATTCAATTACATTGAGGTGCATATTTTCGTGGCACCAGCTCCACTCAGTAACAGTAGATACATACTTTCGTGTCGTAATTTGCTGCTACAGCCATACCGTGGCCGTGTACTCAGTTCACTTAACACTAACAATACATCATTGTGCAAGTGAAAACTAAAACCTTACCACGGAACTTATTATCTCAAGTTCTGACTTACCGGAAATATTAGTAGTCACTCCGGAGATTCTATTGAATTCATATTGATTGACCTGACCTTCTCGACCTTCAGTTGAAAATAATTCGTAAATCGTAAGTGGTAACAATATCAGATTTTATTACCATTTGTATTTTCCTAAATTTTCCTCTTACGTTTCCCTCCCAGAAAATCAATGAAAGGTTGAAATTTTTGATTCTGGGATTCATATTCGATTAGTACTTATATGCATATTCGTGTGGTTTATGAGTGAAATAATTTTGACTCTTCCCATTCCTAATTACCACAATTATTAATGTTGCTCCTCATCTCCTTTTCGACAACCGACATAATTATATTATTCTTTGTTTTCCTCATCGTCACTCTCATTCATTTCCATAAGGAGTTTATAAATACTTATTTCAATTTCCGGTTAGTCGCGGAGAGGGATTAACTTAAGTAATAATTGGGGTCAATTTAATCAGAAATCCAAATTAGAATTTCAGTAGTAAGATTTAATTCGGGCTAACAGTCCAGGGAAACAAAGAGTTTCGGGGCTGAGTAGTGGCGAAGGAAAATTAGTGTTAAATAAATACATGTAGTGAGAATTTAAAAGTTCAGGATTGTGAACTCTGCGGGGAAAATTATCGGCCTTCAACACACTCGCTTGCCGTGAGTGTTGATCGCTGAAAAACCTAGTTAAGCAAATATAAGTTAATTATTTCATTTATAGTTCAAATTTTCAATTTTAAAAGTTACGTCTAGTGAAAAATTTTTTTTTAAATTATTTTCCAATCAAAATAAATTCTCTTTTGCAAATTCGAATAATCCTAATTCAGAATTTCTAAATTCGGAGCAAGGGAAACCAACAGTTTCTCGCTCCCGCCTAGGTTAGGAAATAAAATCATTTACATACGTACATATATACAGTATTGAAAATTAATTGGTATCCGTGTTCAGTTTTCAATTTTCTTTAAGTAAATGCCTCCAATTATTCCTCGGGAGCAGTATCACTTGTTTATTAAGGACGCTCTTCTCTGGTTTATCTCTGGAGGAAATAAAATCGTAGACAAAGAACATCTCTTCATGCTCCTCATCATTTACATCTCATTATTTGATCTCACCAACCAATTCTTTCCGGAAGTGGAACTTCAAACTTTGAATCGTTCGTTGGCTCACCTGGGATTCTGGTATTAGGGGAAAGAGCTTCGCACCGACCTCATAAGCCCAGCAATCCTCCAACGCGATTCAAGGTATTTGCACTTCTCGAAAGAAATTTCATACCATTTTATATTTTACATAATATTGCAAATTTTCATAAAATTTTATTAAATCAAAAATTGCATAAAAGCAAAGTAAGATCTTCCACTAATCCCACTTTTCCTAACTTGAGAACAGGTGACAGTTGCGGTTACTCAACCCGTCGCCGTGCCTCACATGAGCCTTCGAGTGTTCTCAAAAATCTCAATAAATATTCACTCGTTCTCAAGAAGGAAAAGCGGATTTTCATAGGAAATCTTCACTTTCCTTTCACCGACTTTCACCACTCAAGAAGTCAACTGCCTGAGGTGAACGGATCCTTGTCTGTAATCCGACGCCAACAGACAGAGCCTTCTCTTCGTACCCCATAATTAAGTTTAAGGTCATTCCTCCCTAATTTAAGTAGGTCAAACCCACTCCACAAATTTAGAGATTTCAGGAAAGTCAAATAGTTTTCTCAAGTATCAACTAGTAGGTCAAATTACAATCATAATTAAATTCATTCCTGATGCGTTGCTAAGGAATTGAATTCACAGCTAGGTCATAATCTTCATAGAGATCTGAAGCGTTCGCTACGATCCTCTATTCATACCTAGGTCATCTCAAGAAACCTCGAGCGTCCGCTGAGGTTTATTAAGTTCGACAACTATCTCAAAGTATTAGTCAGAGTCATAGTAAAAATTTTCAAAAGCTCTTCTCAATAAAGTCTCAAAATTAAAATTATTCGAAGTCTCCCTCTTCCCTCAACTATGGCTGAAGCCGGAGGGGAGGAGATTTCCTCACAAGATCTTGATGGCTCACAAGCCACTGGTTTCTTGGGAAGTCAACACGATTTAAATCGTACTGTCTTTCCTAACCCAAATCGTGGGGAACCGGATACTCCACATCAGAATTTACTGGAGGAAGTCGTAGCTTCGACTTCGTCCCAAATTCCAGAAAATGATCTCAATCGAGAGGAATCTCGTTCTCGCCCAAGTTCTCGTAGCACTACTAGGTCCGTACGGGGAGGGAGATCAAGGAGAGGAATTGATTTTTCCCGTCGGGGAAATCGAGACCAATCAGCTTCCTCCTGGGCTACCGATAGTGAATCCACTCAACAATCCGAGAGCGAAGGTAACGCGAGTGTCTCTCGTTACCGAATTAAAAGTTTCTTAGTTCAATTCGATCAAGCTTCCACAACGGGTTTCATAGCTTATCGCAAGCGTACTCTTCTCCTCGGGGAACAACCCAAAATCGTTTACAAGGAAAACACTCATAAAATCGGTTATGTCGTTGAAAAAGACACAATTCGGTCGTGTTCTCGTCCGGCATACCGAGTCGTTCAAGCAGGGGAAACCATCGGTTTCTTCCCAGACAGATGGCCTGATGGCATCTGTGCTTCTAAATCCTTTGGATATAAAGAAGGTCAATCTTCAGCGACCGAAACTTTCGAGGTCATTGGTCCCAATCCGGGTAACTACATGGCTTCTTCTGAAACATTGCCTCAAAATACAGTTCATACCACTCCTCAATCTGTGGATACTGTACTTTCTGGTAATCGTTCTAACAATAACCAGCGACCGTTGACTTGTAATAACATCGCAGCTGATAAGCGAGTCATAAATACTTATCTCGTAGAAAGATTTACTCGTGAAAATGTTCCTTCACAACAAATTCCGACTCTCATCGAGGCATTAGATGAGAGATTCTACTTGGATATAATCCAAATTGCTATCGATAACGGAAATACATTAGAAAATGTTGTTAATGAGTTCCTGACTTCCGTTGAGAACGGGTCAGAACTCAATCCATTTCTTCGTAGTGAAAATTCTATACGATTCCAGCCGGAAGAGGTAGGACGGACCAACCCGTCTGTAGAATTCATTAGGACTTCGCCTCCTCCTACTGGTCATTACCACTCTGACCCAGGTCAATCACATTCTGTTTCTGGTCCTCGCGCCGTATCACAACCATCGACGCCTAGTCGTCCTCAGACAAATCAGGCTAATCTAAATTCAGCTTTTAGAAGTTTGCAAATGCCGTCTACTGCTGAAGTTCAAAATCCTCCTTTGGTTTCGCAACCAAGATTTACTCAACAGCCTCGTACACAAAGACCGGTCACTGCGCCTGGCACTCGTCCTCAAGCTGCACAATATACAGCTATCGATCCTTCAACACAAAGTAATAGATCTCGAACTGCTCCGCCTAATCCTCCACCTACAACTCAACCGGTACAGGCTCCAATTCAGCCTCCGCATGCGTGGGAGTACCCTCAAGTACCACCACCGCATACCGGGTATCCTCCGACCTCACATGCATTTGCTCCTCAATCTTTTTATCCAACCTCTCACACACCCATATATCCAACTTATCCTCAAATTCCTCCATCAATTCCAACTAATTACCCTACTAATTATTATCCCAGTTATCCTCCAACCCAGCCACCTCAATATGCTTTTGCTCAGCAGCCACATATGGCTCCTCCAACTCAATTGCCTCCGGGCCCTAGCTCCGCTTACCCTACTTTTCCTCCTTCAAATCCAAATCCGCAACCACAGGCACAAGCCTTCGTTGCTCCTCCATCACGCAGTTCCAGATTATTACAAATAGAAGCTCCTCCACCTCGAGCTCCTAATTCTCCAGCTCGCAATGCGTCTGCTCATCGCCATCGTTCGCAGTCTCGCACTGCTCCGACACAAGCTCAGGCACAGACGACTCCGAGTCGTCCCGAACCTACTAATCCCTTCCGTCCTCCAGATAGGGAGGAGGAGGAAGATTTCAGTGCCGATGAAGAACTTTTTCTTCCTACTCGCCGTGAGGTAGCTATGATTGCCGGTATCGTAGATCCTATTATGAAAAAGCTACAAAAAGGCATGAGCTCCCAGGGTTACAACGTATACCATCAATCTAAATGCGCCGAAAAGATGCCCAAATACGGAGGTGAAAAGGAGGCAGAAGAATGGGCGACTGACTTCAGCTCATACATTCATCTTCTTGACCTTCACCCCTCCGTAGTCCTGACCACTCTTGACAAAATTTTTACTGGGCAAGCTTTACAATGGTGGAATCATAACAAACATCTGTACATGACCGGATTGGATTTTACCGATTACCGTGCATGTGCTCAAGCTTGGAACGACTTAATCGCAGATCTTAAGCGCAAATTCGATAGGTCATACGTCTCCGGACGGGCCGAAATGAATTTAAATGCCACTGCTTACAATAACAAGCAAAATGCAAGCGACTACATCGCCGCTCGCTCCGCTTGTCTCGATCTCATCGATCCTCGAATGGATCCTGAAAAGAAGATCCTGCAGATCATCGACGGTCTGCCTGATCACTACAAATCGAAGGTTGAGAATGAGACCGACATCAATTCTCTCAGACTTATCCTTCAGCGACACATTAACATAGCTCAGCGCAGCCAGTCGCACCGTGCTCCAAATAATCCTCCTGGTGGGGCTCCGCACGGTCAACCTAAAGTTTACTTAAAAGGTCTCGAAGCAACTCCGAGTACTGTTTCAACTTCTATTCATCCTTATCAGAAAAAGTCGAGCGACCTCATTAACCGGGATTATTATGTAGCATGGGACGGCCTGGAATATAGATGTGCTGACACTTCATCTTTTGCTCAAGCTCAAAAGAATCAGACCAAGAACGATAAAGGTCGTTTTAATTGTCTCAAGTGTAATAGTGAATGGCACAATACTCGAAGGTGTCAAATTCTTTTGAAAGATCAGGGGATCCCGTTCCCTCCGCCTAAACCGAAGGACACGCGATCTTCCCAACAATCTAATACTAATAATAGACCACAAGCTCAAAGTAATAATCATACAAGTACCAATAATGCATCTCGGACCATAGCGCCAGCCGAAGAGCAAGCCTATGCCCAAGCATTGCAAAATCTAAATCAGACCATACAACATATACATACGCAATTAGGTACACAACCACAACCTCAATATGCTCCATTACAGCTACCATATTCTACTCAATCACTTCCATTTATGCCTCAACAACAGTTTCATCCTTCTCTTCCACATCCTTATCAGCAGCCTGCACCTCAATTAATGCAATCGGCGCCTCAAGTTCTAAGAGGCTTAACCACTCAAAACGGGCCGAGCATTTCTTCAGTTGAGCAAGTTCCTCCTCCACAAGGAACATCATTTGCTTTCTCAGCTACCAGGAATCCTAATTCACAGGATCCTTTAAACCCCAAGGGGGGGGTGTAGATACACCTGAGCCCCTAACTGAAGTACTAACAATTGATCCATGTACGGTTGAATCAACTGATATTGATACAACCATAATAGTTAAACCCGAATTAATTCCAATCGTAGACACATCTGAAACTACATTTCTATTTCCAGCTACAGCTCAAAGCATACAAATTTCTCCGTATTCTTCAATGCCAAATTCTCCTAAGTGTAAGAACTCAAAACCAGACTCTGAGTCTGATTCGGATTCGGATTCGGATTTTCATTCTAGGGTAGCAGCCTGCAATGGCATCCCCAAATATAAAATTATGAAACTTTTGGAACATCCATTTAGTATCCCCGCTGAGGGATCCACTCAATTCGCGCGCACTATATCTCAACCTACTATGGAGATTCGCCGCGAATTTCGAGCTAAAAATAAATATGGATCCGACATCTATATCAAAGTTCTTACCGATACAGGAGCTACAATTAGTACCATTAGTCCAGCCACCATAATTAATCTGGAATTACAACACAAGGTTAAACCTTGTTCACCTATTCAGGCTATGCTATCTCTTAATGACGGGAATAAACACGTCATAACTAAATATGTCTATGTCATTCTATACATCGAAGAATTCCAGCAATGGATTAAATGGGGTTTCTTCGTACTCGACAAAGCCCGCGATAACTTGGTCTTTGGGATGGATCTTCTCAAAGCTTATCGAGCCCGGGTCATGTGCTATGAAGGCACTGTCGAATTCCTCTCTAATCCACACGACGCTGATTCTTCCTCATCAAAACAGAACTTAAAAAGATTACATTCTCAACCCATAACTCAAAAGAATAAGAAAAAGAAAGTCTCTGAGGAATTAACTCGAACTGATAGTATTGATCCTGAGTCAAATATTAATTCAGATATAATTTATGCCTTTAATCCATTATTAGATGACCCTTTTTATGGTCTTAACATTCAATCAGAAATTATTCCGGGGGACATGGATATGTCGGATGACTCCTCAGTCACCCAGACTATTCGTCCTTGTTATGAATCCGATGACACTCTCGATGAGGACGTTCAAAGCTTTTCAACTTCTACTATGTCCTCTCGAGCTGAAAAATTATTACCTCATTTTAAATTAAGACTTTGTACAGTCGTACCCACTTTTATAGAACATGATCGTCCCAACCCAGTCAATGTATATGTAGAAGATAGGTCTTTTACTGGGGACATTATTTTAGAACCCAATAATTCTCTTTTTCAAAAATTCGGACTCAACGTCATGGAGTCATGCCTCAGCATCGAGGATGGCCAAGGCGTCTGTCACTTAGCAAATTCGGACAATGACGATTTCATTTTACCCGCTCAGGATACCCTTACTACATATCGAATAATTCCTCAGGACAACAATCATCTCCGTTCTATTAGACTTAGTACAGAATTCCAACAATATCCTTCTTCACGTACAATCATACCACCTCCTCCAGTCGTTGATGGGAGCCAGCCTCTCTCCGACGAGGAGTTTGCACAATTTAATATATACGAAAAATTAGAACCCTCACAGAAACTACAACTTCGTGAATTGCTAAGTAAATACTACTCCGTTTTCGGGTGGAAACCAGAAGATTTCCATGCCACCGTTAGGGATCCAATTACAGGTGCCACTCTCGAAGTTATGATCGAGATGTTGGACGATTCTCCAATGATCCATCAAGCCACAGTCATGTCCAAGAAATTTCAAGACGTGGTTACCCGCGAAACTGAGGCAGGGATCGCAAGAAAAAGCATCGAACCTTGTCAAAGCTCATGGGTCTCCCGTATGTTAGTTGTCCGTAAGGGCACTACAGATTGGCGTCCCGTAGTCGATTTTCGAGATGTCAATAAAAGGGTCAAACCCATTGCAGCTCCAGTTCCAAATACTCATTCCTTATTTGCAAAATTCGAGGGTTGTACCCTCTTCTGTAACGTCGATATGGCTAACTCATATCAACAGATAGGTCTTCACGAAAGTTGCCGTAACTTTCTTGCTTACATAAATCACTTAGGTGTCTTCCGTCCTCTAACCATGCCATTTGGTTTTCTCAATTCTGGTACTCTATTTCAACAGATTATGAACAAAATCTGGTATGTCTTACTCTGTGACTTTCTAGCCTCTTATGTCGACGACACGAGCTTCGGGGGCAAAGATTTTGCTCAGGTGCTCGCGAGGCTAGAGTTAGTTCTTCACATTTGTCTCAGAGCTAATATTAAACTCAAACCCACTAAATGTTTCTTTGCTTATCCTTCAATTATTTTTCTCGGACATCGCATTAGCGCCGATGGGATAGGCATCGATAAAGAACGTGTCAAAGCCATTGTGGATTATCCGTATCCGAAGAACACCACGGAGATCAGACGGTTTATTGGAATTTCCAATTTCTTTCGTCGCATGATCAATGGGTATTCACACGTGGCCAGACCACTCTTCAAACTCTTAATGAAAAATGCTCCGTTTAATTTTGACGCATCCTGTCGTAACGCAATCGACTCTCTTAAAAAGTTGATCATCGATGCTCCGTTGTTGGCCTATCCAGCCGAAGAAGGTGAAATGGAATTATGGTCGGATGCATCTGAATACTGCGTAGGCTCGTGCCTCATTCAGAAAATCAATGGGGTTCGTAGGCCTTTAGCCTTTAACTCTCATCTTCTCACCGGTCCGCAGCTCAAGTGGTCTACTCCGGAAAAGGAGTGTTACGCTATCATTCACGGCCTTGAAAAGCAACATAGCTTAGTCATAGGTCGTCCTATCAATGTCTACACAGACCACTCTGCGTTGACCTCCATCCTTAAGACCTCTGAAGTTAATTCCCGCCTGATTCGCTGGAGCCTTAAATTAAGTTCTTATCAAATCAAAATTTTTCATGTAAAAGGGAAGAACAACGAGATGGCTGATAGTCTCAGTCGTCCTCCGCGTGACTTACCCGATCCTTCCGACGCTGAACCTGAAATTGAATCAACCGCAAGACTCTGTTCACTTCGTGCTACGGATTTTACTCCGGCTAGATACTGGGTTCTCGAAAATCCCATGACGCTTTTCAATATTCAATCCGATGATCCAAAGTTACTTAAAATTATTATTTCCTTACAAAAAGACATCGAAGGTGGTTATGTAGGAGAGAATAGATACCGCAAACTTTTTCAATTAAACGAGAATGGAACTCTCGAACGTATTAATTATGATCCACTGGGTCCTATGTGGCTCACTGTATTACCATACCCTTTTTCGGAGGAAGTGACTAGAGACTTCCACCGGAAATCCCATTTAGGTAACAATAAGATTTTCGCTTTATTACACACTCAATTTTGGTTTTTCAATATGCATCAAATTGTAGTTAATGTCTGCCGATCTTGCGTGACTTGCCAAAGGTACGCCAAAATTAATAGGAAAAATAGAGGTCCCTTAAATGTAATGATTACTCCCCAAATTCCTTTTCACAAAATTTCTATTGATCATATGGGACCCCTTCCGAAAACATTCAGGAGTAACGAATATATCATAGCAATAATCGATCAGTGCACCAGATTTCTCTGGTTGTACCCAGTTAAAACCACCGGGTGGAAGGACTTCCTCAAAGTCCTCCGTCCTTTCGTACAACAATATCATCCCAAATGCATTGTCACCGACAATGGGGGTGCGTTCATTGCGAACGAATACATCGAATTCTGTGAGGAAAATAAAATCACACGTGTCACTACTGCTCCGTATCACCCGAGCTCCAATGCATTTTGTGAGCGGGTTAATTCTACTTTCGGGAGCATCCTTAAGAAATTAATATATGATCACCGTCGGGCGTGGGATGAAGCCCTCCCCGAGGTTCAAGATCAATATAATCAGGCTAAACACTCAAGTACTCAATTTACGCCATTCTTCCTTATGCATGGCATAAGTTTACCAAATTATGGAGCAAATCTTCTGACTCCTCATCTCAATCCCGAATGGGACCTTGAACAACAGCAAGTTCGAATTGGGGAGCTCTTCCGGGTAAGGATGCAGGCTTTTCACAATTCATGCGAAAGCCAGCTCCGCCGGAAGCTCGCCTTCGACAAACGCTATCCTGCAATCACATTTGACATCGGTGATCTGGTGTGGAAGCGGAACTTCACTCGCCCCGCCGGAACCCATGCCAAATTCATAATACATTATACAGGTCCATACAAAGTTTATAGTCTTAACGAAAACATTCATTCATACTTTCTTTGTGACGTCAACGAAGACATCAACGAATGTCTCTCGGAGCGCCACTTACTTCTAGCTCATGGTCATAATTTGAAAAAGTATGTTCATCCACAGCCATTACCGGATGAGGAAACACCCGTCGACGTTGGGTGGATTGACCAGGTCAGGCCAGTCCCAGCCGATGACGCCTTCCTATCTGAACCACATTTGGATCCAACAGCCGATCCACCATACATAAATAATATGCCTATCGTAGATGTTGAGCCGAGGGGGGATTTTACCCACTCAGCCCAACCACCAAATTCCTACACACCAATTCCTCCGAGAGGGCCACTTTCTCGTCATTCTGAAAGCGACTCCTCTTTAGCTCCTCAACTAAATATAAGAAGTACTGATCATTCACATTCATCTTGGGGTGTCCGTGCCCCTGTGCTTCAACCACAAGTTTCAAATACAAACATTAATAACCCTTTGTATCCAGGCATAATTAATGAGTCGGCGTTCTGCCGAACGCCTGGGGGGTATAAACAGGATGGTAAGATTTTGCGCTCACAAAATCCAGAAGCCTGGACACAAAGAGCCCCAAAATCTAAAAATATTTTATCATCTACAGACACAAACACCGATATTGACAAAACACATTCTTCAACCACCACTTCAGGGAGCATAACACATTCTAGCTCCTCCGGAGGAAGTGGAAATTCTAAGTTTGAACGACCACAGAGTGTAGAGATCGGAATTTTCTCCGAAAGCTCGACTCGGCCGGTCAGACTCACCCAAAATTCTCAGAGTGTAGAGTTCGGAAATTGCTCCGAAAGCTCGACTCAGCGACAGAATTTTTCCCCACCAAAGAGTGTAGAGGGTGAACCTTTGTTCACAAGCTCGACTCAACTTGAAAAATCTTTCCCTTCCACAAGTGTAGAGGGCAATTGCGCCAGTTCGACTGGGGAAAGAGATTTCTGTTCCACGTTAAGTACAAAAAGTGGACTAGGTCCACTTACACCTGTAAATCCATTTTTACAGCCTCCGAAATTCATACCACATAAGAAATTTCAATATTTTCCTAGTAATAAAGATAATTTAGATTTAAGTAAAAATACAAACACACACATAAATAATCAGACACAGAGTGTAGAGTTCGGAGCTTGCTCCGAAAGCTCGACTCAAGGTAATGTGATCACCGCTCCGAGGGGTGTAGAACGTCCAGGAACGAGCTCGACCCTGAGTGACCACAGAACCTGTTCGAAATCAAATCCGTTAGATATAGATTTAGTTGAAACTCAAAGAATCATGGACAAAGATATCCTGAGTCCTAAAACTTCACTTTCTCCGTACCAGTCCCGGGAATCTGGACTGAGTCCGGGGGAACAAATTAAACCTTCGAATTCTTCCGCCCAAGGATCCGCCCATTCTCGATCCAACGGAAGTAAAATTTTGACTCCTACATTAGTTAGTAGGAAATCTGAAAAAGTAAAATTAAGCTCAAATAAATTAATTAATGAAAGTAAACATTCAGATTCTCAAAAAGTTCAATCTCCTTTGGGAGATAATTTTCAAAATAAATCTGAGAGTGAAAGCGGCGATTCTCAGTCCGAAGAGACTGACTACTATGATACCACCGCGGACCAAGCTTCTGCCATCTCAAAAATTCCTAAGTCTCTTAGGAGACTTCGCGAAGTTACTCCCCGCCTCCTCTCTGACAGTGAAAGACGAACAGGAGCCATCACTAGATCTCGCAGGGCGACCCGAAAATTCTTGGTCCAGAGCCCTCAATCTAAAGCTCCTGGGACTCCCAAAAGCTCGCAGAAAACTAAAAGTAGGGACAGGGAGGAAACTTCATCCCAAAGCACTCATGAGGAACAATTAAAACTCATGGGAATAAAAGTAATTGATAATTATATCAACTGCGTTGGATCAATGAACCAGAATATCTCTGCGTTGATCCCCAAATTAAACATTCAAAAAGATTAAATTAATAGTGTGTAACTTACTTTCTATTGTCTAGATATGGAAAGTAAAGTTCTTTTAAAATTGAAAAATGACAGTATGAATATGTGAAAAATTTCATTAGTTCCCTTGAACCGAAATTCTTAGAGATGAAGATCGATCGGAACTCCAACGATCGGAATTCATATCTGGGACTTCACGATTCAAGAGTTCTACCAAATATGTAAAATTAAAAATTAATAAATAATTCATGATTGAAAAATTAATTATTCAAGTTAGGGATAGGGTGTAAGTTTAAATTGAAAATATTTCCAATGTATGTCGCAGCAAAATGGACATAAATCTAAATGATATTGAGGAGATGGAGATCCCCTCAGACCAGGAAGACTATTGGCTTGGGCCCGACACAGGAGAGTGTGGGTCCACCCCTCAAAGTCCTACCGAAGCTACAAATTGGGATCCAGATCCTGTTTTCACTCCTTCAAAAGATACAGACTTGGACGCACAGATCGCCTCCACCTCTACCCAAAATTCTGCTTCACCCGTCACCGCCGAATGCTCAGCGTTAGGGCGACCTAACTCCAACAAAAATATGGTCGTTAAGACCCAGGTTCAATTTAACAATAAAATTAGGGAATGTCCAGTATGTAAATCCCGTCGGGAAACAGGGAACATTCGGCATATTTTTGCCGACTGTCCCTTTCTCCAACCAAAACAGAAAAAGAAAAGGGTGAGGAAATGTAGTAATTGTGGAGGTACACACAGACTTAAGTTATGTAGGCAATCTACGGAAACTTTTAACAGAGATCATTAAAAATAAAACTTAATTAAATAAATTCCGCACCCAAAATTCTTAAAAATTAATTAGAAATTAATATGTGACCAAATTAAAAACAATTAATTCGGAACTTTTTAAAGAATGTAAACTTCTTTACATTCCTCAATTGTAAATTCTTTAATTTAAGACTCAAAGTGAATCAGAGCGTCAGTACAGTACCGGCGCCCTTTCAAAACTATAACCAAAACTTTAGTGTACAGTCGTGGGGGTGATCAAAATTCTTAGGTCAAAACTCTAATTATCTTGCCCCCATCTGTGAACCTTTTTCTATAGATGCCAGGGTCGTGGTTACCGTCCCCGGAAACTAGCTCGGAAAGTACTCCTCCGAGAAGATCTTCTCCTCGGAAAGCTTCTACTCTTACTTCTTCTCCGCCAAAAGCTTCATCATCTTCAAAACTTCATCCTCCGACTTTAAAGGAGTTGGCGAAGAAGAAGAAAAAGATGTCAAAATTGCGTTCACATGGGAATATTGCCCGAAAATCTTATCAGGACGCCCTCCAGCAAAAATTGGCCAGGCTTGAGGCCGAAAAGAAAAAGAAAGAAGAAGCTGATCTGCTTCAACGTAAGAAAGAATTTCTTAATGCTGTTCGCAGACAAAATTATCATATTAAGAAATCGGGAGGATCAGTCCGGCGGAAGGGACGTCCGTCTCGATATTCTCCTCCACGTCCTCCACCGCCTCCTCGCTCTGCTCCTCTTCCGTCCGCCTCAACTTCCGCTGTTGCTTCAAAGGCGCCCACACGTTCCTCTGGACGTGTCTTCAAGAAGGCATCTCAAACAAAATTAAAGACCTTCGGCTCCTTTACTGGAGTAGCTCGAAAGCCTCCAATCGATCCAGATCTCCGCCAGTACAAGTTGGGAGAAATTGTAAAATTGCATCGGAGTGATGCCCCAGCTACCGTCACGTCAGCAGCTATGGGAGCTCCTCCTCAACCTCTTCCTCAACCTCCTCTTGCCGATGATATTCGTCCGGTTCTTCCCGAACCTTCCCCTCGGGGAAACCATGTGGCTTCACTTCGCAGTCCGAGTCTAACTCCTGCTAAAATTAACCCGTTAGCAAAACCGGAAGATTTTTCTGAGGCAGAAAAATTGGCTCTTGTTTCCGCCACACTCAAAATCGAAACTATGAATGATGATTTCGAAATAATGAAGGCATCGGAAAAAGTTGATTTTCCTCGGAAGATTGTTCTCTCTGAGGATCCTCCTAATATCCTCATAATTTGTCCAGGGTATAAGAATGACTTCGTTCAGCATGAGGGTATCAACTCATACTACAATAAGCTTCGAATCACAGCCAACCTTATTAACACCGCCCTCCTGCAATATTTTAATCCTCCTCCTCGTTCTGCCTTCATTGATGCTGTCTTCATGCCACGCTTAGAACCGGCAAATCCGTTGCCGTTGCCGCCTATTGAAGTCCGGGGGATGGGTCAACCGGGCCAAGCAGATTTGCCTGCTCCTCCTCCGCCGCCTCTTTCAAAAATAAGGCCAACCAGAGTTCCTCCGAATACACCACGGAACTATCCTCGGACTCTGGAGGTCAACAATATGAACCAAAATACAAGTTTCACGCTTACGCATCGCGAAGATGGTTATATCGTTCTCCACACTGGATTCCTTTTCCCTCGAGAATTCTTCAATCCCGAAAATTTGCCCCGAGTTAATCCAGACGCTCCGATTCCTGACGCTCCGCGTCCTGGACCGTCTCCCAACCCGTTGAATCCTACTTCCAATTCAGCTCAAGCTTCGTCTTCAAAATCAGCGCAAGATCCAGCTCAAAAAGCGAAGAAGAACCCAAGTGCTCCCCCAAAATAAATTTTTCCCCACTAAAAATCTATAATAATTAAAATTTTCTTACCTGCCCTTATTATAAATCCTTAAAATAAGAATACTTAAAAGTTGTCCTTTCATCTTTGAAGATCTACGTTAAAAATATAAAATTCTATTATCTCTTATAAAATATAAAAATCTAAAAATAATTATTACACGTACAAAAATATAATTCTACATTCTTATTAATTAAAATAATATTTTAATATGTCTTAATATAGTATGGTTTCCTCACTCGCAATACCTTATGATTAGATGGTATCGGGTGGGAGGGTCTATCTCTTTTAAATTAAATGGTACAAATTGTTTACTTCTCTTCGGATAGGCCTTCATAATAATATAAGTTATATGCATTTTATCTCCGTTCTAATTTTTATATAATTTCTATGAATATGAATTTTTCTGATTACAAATATTTAGTCAAACAATATAAATCATTTCCCCTCCTGGGGTTAGATTAATCTTCACAAAATTTACTGTTCACTTTTTCCTTGAATAGTTTTAAATTTAATAATTCCATGCAAATATGAATTTGATGCAATAATAGATTATTTCATATTTTAATAAAGCATTATGAAAATCAAATCATTTTCAGTTTTCAAAAGTTTAGAATTTTTTTTTTATATACAAAATAATTTTATTTTCAAACACAAATATTTCGAAAGTAAATCTGAAAAGAAAATACATAATACCAAAATTGATAATTATCATTTCATATAAAATCAGGTTTGATATAATTGTGTGCGTGCCATTTTCCTTCTCCTTTTGTTCCAGCTTCCAGTCGTAGGGGACACTCCTGCTGCGGGGGGATTGTGAAAGGGGAATGAAAATGCCACTGCGCCTTCATCCTCAATTCTTCCAATAGCTGGAGAGTGGACAAAGCCATCTTCAGCCAGAAGAAGAAGACAGGATCAGACAGGATAATTCGAAGTCATTCAACTCAGCGCATCCTTCTATCTCAACTGGGAGCAACGTGCGGAACCATCAACAGAACGTATACTCTACATGTAACGCCTCACATTCCATTGCCAAGCCACGCCACGCATCTCTCAGCAAGCAGAGGAAGGAGCACTGCACTCATCAGTCATTCATTACTACTCTTCACGCTAACATATAATAAATTTTCTTCTCCGTAAATCTTATAATATTTTCCTGGGAAAGATTGCGATGGAGACGCCTAAAAGAATTCGGAATTTGCGGGGGGATCAGGGTAGTGAAGTGATCCTCTGCGAATCGTGTTGGTGCACGAAACCTAAAATTAATAGAAAGAAATATTTTAAGTTCGAATTTATTTTATCAATTTGTTTCATAATCTTCTTTCTCTCCATCGTGGTGCTTCCCATATATACTATTTGTTTTAATTGAATTATAATAATAATCTGAGGTCTTCAACCAAATCAAAATCAAATTGTAAAAGAATTATATTTAATATATTGTGATCAAAATTGTACTCACCTGGAACTCACCTTCGGATCCAAATTGGCTTGTAATCCGTATCCACGGTATCCGTAAGGTCATTGTAAAATTAACATTGATTGTAAAATTGCGTTGACGAAATCAAAAACATGAAACAAAACAAAACAAAAATAATAATTCGAAGTAACAGTAACATTTTTGTCCCTGCCCTTCCGGCAGAGGAAAACTTTCATAACATTTTCAGTATCATTTTTCCTTTTTCCAATGTATATTCAATTTCCTTTTCCGTTTCCATTTTCAGTCAGTATCATTTTCCCGAGTTAATCTTTAAATAAATATTTATTCGTAAAACTTTTAACCATACTGATCTCCGATGTCGTCCAAATTAATTCATGGGCAAACCCATCCGATTCTCATTAATACCACAAAATAAGTATAATTATTGTGTAATATTATGATGGACGATTTTCATACTAATTAAGTAAGTGGCTTATGTACTTGGCCGGTCCATATTCTGTGCACTTTAGTAGGAACTATGATAGTCATTGGAGTTCGTTATGAACTCCATCATCTCTTTTACATAATATTATAATTAACCCATTAATTCTTAAAATTCCACAAAATATTTTCTAAAATATAAGGGCTCCAGGGGAAGCGATTCTCTGACCTCGGTGGTGGGATTGCTTATTATGTTGCTCAAATCCCTTGGTTGCTCCACCACCGTCATGGTCATTCCGTCCTTTTGGTAAAGAGAATCTTTCTTCCCCGAGCCATAGCCCCACTTATTTATCATTGGTTTAATAATTCGCACTTCACCACTTAAAATTGAACTCAAAATAATTCTTCCACACAAATTCATATTAGTACTTAATTCAAATTCAAAATTAAATTAGGCAAAAGGAGGAGATGACAGCATCGGGAGTCAGGATGGAAGCGGGCCCTGACCACATCAATGGCAAACTGATGTCAGTGGTTACCGTGACCATCTCCCCAGTCTCAGTCAATTCTGAGCTTGATTTTGGAACAACAACTGAGACCCCGTCGCCGTCAACCCTCCTTAACACTTCACAAGTTTAAATTAATGTTTCACTCCTTATAAATTAGGCACTTTAAATATAATAAAATTTACATATTTCATAATTTTATTCAAAATTGAGGATGGACAGGACAAGCTGGGCCGAAGAGGGGGAGGGAGATGGAATGCATTTGTGACTGGAAACTCTCAATGCAAACTATCGCATCTCCTTTCTGCCCAGTCCTCTTGAGCTCGTGGGGTGTGGACCATGGGGTGGTTGCATTTCAACCGGTCTTACCTCTGAGCTACTCATCCGCTGAAAATAAAACTTAAAACTAATTCTATAACTATTAATGTATTCTAATCTAGTTCATGCAAAATAATTTAATTCAGATACTAATTCAGACTCAGATGTAAACATTGTAAATTCTCATTCCGTAGTACATAGGTAGGCATTGGCTCTCCGAGCACTTCTCCATTCCTACCATTCCCCTCGGGAGTAGTTACCCCTATAATGTAACTTGGTGGCACCCCCAAAATAATCTCTACCATCTGCCCATCATATGTATAAATGTAAATAAGGTATAAATGTATAGGTTAAGCTCATTTAATCATAAAAACATAATTTATTTATTATTAACTTTCAAAATCTTAAAATTTAAATCAAGAACTTTTGGGGAGGAGAGTGCAAACTCGGGGGTTGAACCAAGGTCAAAGGACGCCGGTTCTGACCCTCGTTTCATTATGCTCAATGAACAATTTAATTCGAGAGAAATTCTTTGTTTTGTATAGTAAATACACATGTACCTAGTACTTAACTTTGAGCTGCTTTCAGTTTGGTATTTGACCAAGGTTCTATATTGTAATTTAATTAGTAGTACGTTCCACCTATTGTAAGCTATTAGCACACCAAGATAATATTTTTGAATTAAAAATCTATTGTTTAAAATGGTAATATTTCAAAATTACGTAAAGTTTTTAAAAAACAACAAAAATGATTATTTTTGTACGCAGGCATGAAACAAACGGTTATTAATTCTAATGCCTAAAAAATATTTTATATCTACAAAATTAAGAAAAAGGGAATTGCATACAGTTAATAAATAAATTAATTATCTCCTTCAGCTTCGAACTCATCCACATCCTCATCATCAGTACATATTCTGGCCGTACTTGTTGTAACACCGTATAGTTCGTCCAGTTTTTCCTTTTGAAAATAAAAACAGTAATAATTTTTGTTTAAAAAACAGGAATTTTAAAAATAGTTATGCATGGTTGGCACACATTTAAATTACTAATCATTTCTTCTTTACCTTTATGCCTCTGGCAGATTGATCCGAAGCCAAATCCAAGTTAAATAGGTGCTTTATTATACGGCGGCGTAGACGACTTCTAATAAAAAATATTTTGAATTATTTAAGTGGTGCACAAAGTGAATTTTGAATACTGTAGGCATATTTTCAAATTAATTATCCTTATCGTGCAAGTATTAAAGTGAATATTACTTTAGGGGCAGTGAGGTCAATGATTCACTAAGAAGCTGCTCTGCCTCTGCATAGTCAAACTTGTGTAATCCATTATTATCTTTGTCTCTCGTACTCAGCACATCGCGGGCAATTCTTTCCGAACTTTTGAATTCCCCTTTATGAAAGTAAGCCCAGCCGAGATTCTGCTTAGTGATTAGGGTGTCGAAATGACACAGGCCTAATCTATTACTGCGCCCTTTTAGAACTTGTTGGTAAATTTCAATGGAGTCAACATAATTCCCCTGCTTCCGCAATGTGACTGCCAAATAGTGCATCGTGTCCAAGGTGAGCGGATGGTCAGCGCCGTATTCTTTCAATTTGGCGTCTAAAAGATTCGTTAGAACCTCGACTGCTTTTTCAAATTCTCCTAAATCAGTAAGCACCGATGCAATGTTATGCCTTGTGACTGACGTGTTCAGATACTGGGATTCTTTAAGAGTTCCCTCATCTTTTGCGATTTCGTCAAAAACCTCAAGCGCCTTTTTCAGGTTTCCATGACGGTACAGTGCGTAGGCATAATTGTTTCGGTAAGTTAGAGTATCCTTATTAGTAGGGCCTAATTTTTCCCTAGCGATCTTTTGAACTTCGAAGTAGCTCTTGACAGCTTCGTCGTGTTGACCCTGTTTTGACAGTGTGTCCGCAATCATGCTCTGGGTCCGTAGTATACTTAATTGGTCAGGCTTAGAAGATTGCTCGTATTCTTCTAGAACTTTCTTAAATAGTGCCAGGGCATCGTCGTACTCTTTCAAGTAGCTGTACAGCAAACAGCCAAAGTTATATTTTGCAGTTAGAGCAGCTGGATCCTCAAGGTGCGTCATTTCCTTGATGTCCTCTTGAACTTTGTTAAACTTGACCAAAGCTTCTTCGTGTCGCTCAAGTTGGAGCAGTGTGCTGATATCGTTTATCTGTGTTTCCAAAGTGCTAGGATGGTTCATGCCAAACACCGCAATTTTTACTTCAAGCATCTCCGAAAATATTTTGTGTGCTTCTTCAAACTTCCCCTGGTATCCTAGCACGCTACCTAATTTGTCTTTGAATTCCAATAATTTTTTAAAATCCACATATGTTGCTTGATTAGCTGAGCTGATCAATTTTGTATACAGTTCAACTGCTTTATCGCAGTTGCAAGTTTCTTCCATAATGTTAGCAACACGTTCGGTCAATTGGTTACATTCTGGGATCGAAAGTTTATTCGAAGCATGGTTCGTCGCATAAAGACAGTTGTCAATCACATCCATGTATTTTACTTCAAGCGTATCCTTTTCGCTCAGCCTACTTAGATATATGTAAAGTTGCTTTGAAAGATTTGTTAAAACATCGTTTTCGTTCGGAAATGTTGCATCGGTGAATATTGGTGGATTGTTGCTGTTACTTGCAATAGTAAGTCTAAAATTTTGAATTTTGATTGCTTCCTGGATCATTCTGTGGATGGTGTAGTGAGTCCCAAAAAATGTTATCAACGAATAATCAACAAGGAGCTTGAAAGCCATGCTAAGTTGGTTGCTATGTTCATCATCGGTAGTGCCTTCGGATGGAAACAGGGCACGTACAAAATCTCTAGGGATAGCGTTTGGAGAGAGATACGCCATAAAGGAGATGATTTTGATTGCCAGGGTCCCATTTTGGTGGAGCAGAATTTTCCTTAGGGACACATCCCAAAGTGAAATTTCTGGAAACTGGCCGGATGGATTGAGTTCCTTGCATTTTGTGCCGCTCTCATAGTCACGAATTAAATCTTGAATTCCGTAAGAAACAGAGCCCTCGTGTTGCTTTATGTCTAGTTGCTTCAGAATAATTGATATTGCTGAATTCATTGCAATAGGAAGGCGGCCGAAGCGAGTCCCAAGGTCACGTGCTGTGTCTATGTTTTCATCTGTTTGAGGCAATTCAAGTTTTTCTAATACAAATTCAGTACATTCCGCTTCAGTCCAGAGGTCTAAGTTAACGGTTTGGAAGATGTCCTTGTGCCATTGATTTTCTCTGGATGTAATAAGGATTGTTGGATGCATGTAGGATACCGGGAGGGACTGAGGTAAAAGTGACTGAACTCCATTGGTTTGTTGGGCATCGACATCGATGCCAGTCATGGCTTCCGCATTGTCAAAGATGATCAGCACTTTTGCTTGGTAGCGACACAGCTTCTCGTAGATTTCTTCTCGAAGCTTTGGAAAATCTAAGGGTGCATTTTCGGTGGGGTCCACTTGAATGTTCAGTTTTTCAACTGCCAGTTTTCTAAACTGGTTTTGAGCTAATGAAATATTTTCAGCGTCGATCCAGATTACGTGTTCATAATTATCCTCGTAATGTAGCTTAATGTACCTCTGGACTACAGTTGTTTTACCTACGCCACCGGTTCCGACAATGACAAACCTTGGCTTGTCTTTATGGGCGTTAATTTCTGTATGTAGATTGTTAACAAATTGTGTTCTGCCGTAAACAGTGGGCTGCAGAGTGTTTACTTGGAAACTAATTTTCTCTAGCTCTGCTATCTGCAAAGGCTTTAAATGAAATAAAAACATTTTGTATTATTGAGCATGTACTAGCATAATATAGCCCGTCCTGCGGAAGTACTACTTACTCAGATGCTTACATTGGCTTTCACGCACAGCCAACTGTGTGCATACAAATTTCAAAATTGCAAGCTGTTAAACTTAATAAAATCTTTTTAAAATAGTAAAACTATTTAATTTAGCTGTAACATTTCGTTTGTGAAGAACCAAAATGACCCATTTCCAATTTATGCGAGTATTAAAATGAGGTATGACAAAAAAAGACAGTAAAAAAGATGCATGCTTACAATTCTAATCTCTAGTTTCTTAAGTGGGCACATTGTTCTATCTACATGTTTTTGAAAAGGTTGAAATGCTCTTTTTTAGCGTTTTTTCAAAGTGCAAAATATCCTATACCTACATGTTTTTTTAAAAGTGCATAATACCCTATTTACATGTTTTTTAAAAGTTCAAAATGTTCTATTTACATGTTTTTTGAAAGGTGTGAAATATTATATATTCAGATGTATTTTAAAAGTTCCAAATGTTCTATTTACATGTTTTTTTGATAAGTGTAAAATATTCTATTTACATATTTGAACAGTGTAAAATGTTTTATTTAAATGATTTCATTAACATGTTATTTTACTTTTTTCTGTAGATAGTGATTTTTGTGTGAGACTAAGAATGGATATGGGTAATTTTGGTTCTTTGCAGACGATATATGTATAACTTACTGTATTAACCGGACGTTCCCTGATAGCCTCTTTTATGTCTACCAGCTCTTCCATTAGCATGTTCTGAGTTTTCTGTATATCGTGTAATGTGAGCCAAACAGCATCATTCCAGTTGAACGACTCATCACGTCCAATATAATATTTAATCGAGTCCAATAAGCTCATCGTTTGACCCAAGCTCCCAAATGAAAAAAACCCAGCGTGCTCGTCACTCATCTCCGTTTTAACCAGAACCGACTTTGTTTTTTTCCACGAAATTTTTTCACAAAATCTTTGAGGTATTTTTTTCAAAACCTTTGGAGGATCAAATAGTTTCTTAAGAAAAAATTCATACGGAGTGATTTCAATTCTCATGGGTTCTCCGCCATTTTTTGAGACCCAAAAATACAGTTTAAATGGAGCCAATAAAGACCCTAAAGAAGATTGTGCTTCTGTTAAAAATTCATCCGTGAAGGGCAGTTCCAAATTTTCTAGTGTTTCATATTTCATAATGAAATTGAAACATGCGGATGCTGCATATTCTGCTAAATGTTGAATTACTTGGAGCTTATTATGTCTTGAAATTTTGTTTGATTTAGTTTTAAAGGAGATGTATTCAAAAGAGGTTTTGTAAATCTTGTAAATCCGGTAACCAATCTCAATGAAGACAAGATGAAAAGTTTCCTTGAAGGTTTTTGAGGAAGATGCATTGATAGATGTGCTCACAGCCGTTTTTCTTTTGGTCTGTTTCAGCTTGTCTGATTTTTTTATTTGTTCTTTGACTAAAGCCCCAACGCCCTTCCCCACCCCTAGTGCCGCAACACCCTTCCCTATCATTTTTGTTCCTACAGCCGCAGTTACACCACATAGAGTGGGTACAACTCCAGCCCCCAGAGCACATCCACCAATGAAGAGTCCTGCTCCAGCAACTCCAGCTACACCCCCCACAGCGTTTGCAATGATGGTCTTCTTTTTCAGTTCCTTACTCGGTCCGTCAAGTTGGTCAAATTTGGTTTTGGCAGTCCACAGGAAATGTTTTACGAATTCGTACACAGCTGTTGTTGTAATTTCGGTTTGGTGAGATGTGGAAGGAGGCCTCCCAAGCTGAATTCCAGATGCCATCGTAAAACTAAAAGTTGAGATTTTGGTCCTGCATTTATATCATTGTGTTGCTATAGTAATTCAGGTATTGCAGCAGGTTATGGCAATGTACACCCTTGTCAACGGACAACAGAAATCTTGGTTAAAAGCTGAAAAAAAATCATGAACAGTTACATACCATATTTACTCCCTATGAATAGTTGTTTTTGAAAAACTAATTAAAAATAAAAAATTACAAAATATTATTGTTTTGAAATAAACATTTTCTACATACATTGCAATAATTATTAATACAGCGTTAATAATATGTAACACTTTTATAAATCCAAACTCACTCTGGAATTATAATGTAGAAAAATTTCAAAAAATGTATTTTTGTGAACTTGACATAGCCATGTTGCATAAAATTAGTAGGTTTAGTTAGCATGGGGTAAAACGTTTGTGACATTAAATTTTTATCTTACTTTGAGTTAAGCTAAACTTTGGGTTTAACTTTAAAAAATGTTCTTGCACTGTAAAATTTACGCATCTGAATGAATGTACAAACTTTGAAAATACTCAAAAATCAAAAGGTAAATAAGAATTGCATGTGTTTGGTGAACTTAAGTATCCCGCAAAAATAAGAAATTTTTTGGCTATTTTTAAAAAAAATTGCTTTTCTAATTAATTAATGTTTTAATTATTGCGCTGCTGTTTTGCTGTGCCATACAACTCCTCATATCGTCTATGAAGTATGAAGAACCAAAATGACCTATTTCTAATGTACATGCTAGAATTGATATGAGCTATGTCAAAAAAATACAGTAGATAAGATGCATGCTTTCACATGCAATGCTAATCACGAGTTTCTAAAATGAGCAAATTGTTCTATTTACATGTTTTTAAAAAGATGACAATGTCCTATTTACATATTTTTGAAAAGGTCAAAATTTTTTATTTATGTGTTTTTGAAAAGTGTAAAATGACCTATTTACATGTTTTTGAAAATATCAAAATGTTCTTTTTACATGATTTGTGAAAAGGGCTCAATATTCTATTTACTTGTTTTTTGAAAAATGCACAAGGCTTTATTTACGTGCTTTCATGAAGATGTTAATTTAATTAAGCATGTAGTTAGTGCATTTTGTTTGAAACTAAAAATGGATATGGATCATTTTGGTTCTTTACAGACGATATCTTACACATTAAATAATTAAGTGCCAGCTAATATTAATATATTAGATTATCAGTCAGGCAAGAATTTAGCATTAAAAATGAAAGTGCATATAATAATGCATTATACATATATGCAATGTCAAGTTTATCGGCAAGAAACGTTTACTGTTTGTAAATTGTCAATAGATAAAATTAATTTTCCTAGCAGTTGTGATTATTGCTTTATTTAAAGACCACGTTAGGTCAAACACTACGTTAGATACAAAAATCCACAATTTATTGCTAATTATACCCACCACCTTTCCAGAACGGCTAAGATTGCGCATACATAAATTATTTAAAAGAAAAATATTAAACAATTAAACAGTTTCGCATCTTGACATCCCACTCAAGAAATTTGCTTAATATATGAGCGGCCCTTGAACTCTGCTCTTATAACTGTGCACTGTAATTAAGTTAGCATTTTGCATAGCAAAATTCACAATATTCGAGTTCATATCCAGCCACAGCCACTCACACTCTCCACCAATTTCCAAAAGTGAAATGCAAAATTTAATGAAAATTAAAACCGTATCTGTAATTATCTACATTAAACTTACTTGTATACTACATGCTTGATTTAGGGCTGCAGTAAAATGAATGGGTCGTGTTGCTTTTGTTGGTAGAGGATATAAGTGAAGCTCTGTAGTTGCTGTAGAACACAGCTAATTTAACTAAATTAATAACTGCGTGAATAAAAGTGAAAGACTATTTCCTCGTCGTCGTCTTTGTCTTCGCACTTCGCCAAGACAGGCAACTCACAACTCAAATAACCTCCAATCCTCCAGTACAAAAGTGCAAAATAAGCTACTTTATTGTGCTGTTTAAATTCAGCCACAAGGGATCGTCCGTAAATGATGTCACGAGCTAGGTGGGTATGGTACCTAAAAACCTCACCATGTAAGTTTATGTTAACAAAAGTGTCATGCTCTATTGTTAGGGTGGGTCGGTCTATCGGAAAAGGGAATTTTATCGATGACATCATTACAAAACCGTCCCCAACTGATAACACTGCTGTGCTGAAAACGAAAACTGGTATAGTATGAGATCATCCAAAAGTGATGCTATGCTATACAATGCATAATTCCTAGAATTCCCCTTACATTTTGCACACGAAATTATTGCCATAAGTTGTGAAGGCTTCTGCTGGATTGTTTACGTCTTTAGCAAACTATAGACAAACTCAAGCTCAAGAAAGTTGTAGGTACCTTACTAAAAGATTGTGTAAGCTTCCCATTTACACACGCATTTAGCCTGACAACTGTATAAAAAATTAGCATAGGATAAAATGACGGATATTTGATTTAACTCTGATCATACTGCCACTGCACTGTACTCCAAAAATGACGCTAGCTGAAGTGACACATTTTCGCATATCGTATGTGAAGAATCAAAATGACACATATCCAAATTAGGCTAGAATTAGAATGAGCTATCTCAAAAAAACATATATTAAATGTTTCATTTGTGAGTAAATGTTCTATATACATTTTCTTTGAAGTGCAATATATTTTATTTACCTACATGTTTTTATGAAACTTGCAAAACGCTCTATTTACATGATTTTAAAACTTGCAAAACGCTTTATTTACATGTTTTAAAAACCTGCAAAATGTTCTATATGAATTTGTGTTAAACGGTACACACTTTTCTATTTACATCTTTTTGAAAAGTACAAAATCTTCCATTTACATATTTTTAAAAACTGCAAAATGTTTTATATAAATTTTTTTTTGAACATTGCAAAATGTTCTATTTACATCTTTTTGAAAAGTACAAAACGCTCTTTTTACATATTTTTGAAAAACTTCAAAATGTTCTATATGAAGCTGGTTTAACAGTGCAAAATGTTTTATATCATCTCTTTGAAACTTGCGAAAGTTTCTACATAATTACAGGTTTTTGAAAAGTACAAAATGTTCAATTTACATCTTTTTGAAAAGAGCAAAATGTACAATATTCATTTTTTTAAACATTACATTATGTTTTTTATTATTTTTTTGTAACAGTGCAAAATGTTCTATTTGCATCTTTTTGAAAAGTACAAAATGCTCTATTTACAAAATTTGATGAAAATGACAAATTATTTTTATTGTAGTTAGTCCATCTTGTTTTGATCTAAAAATGGATTTGGGTCATTTTGGTTCTTCACAGACGATGTCTGGCATTATCGTTCACTTTCTATTGAAATACCCAAGGAAGTAGTACCTTACTTCGTATTTCGTACCTAGTTAATATGGGATTGATGTTATACAGCAGAGTATAAATAACCACGTCCAACTTTAATAAACTATGCATGGCAAAATGAATGAGCTGATTGATTGATTGATTATGATTTATAGTTATCGCAGTAATGCAACGTATTTAAATTGAATAAAAATATTCCTATAATAATTTTATTGCTATTCAATATGCTTATTCGATTTTATACATTGTATTACATAAATTTACATAGGGGCATGTTAACATAGCCGCTAACAAATAACATAATTGTACGATGCGCCTATTGATTTAGGCAGCAGTTAATTAGTGGTCGAGCAAAAACAAGACGGCTTTTGGTATGTATTAATATAGTTTCTATTTAAAATCTGTTGAAAATGTATAGTGTACATATAGCAGTGCTTTGTATTTTAAAATATACAATAAATGATAGTAAAATTACAGTATATTTTGAAGGTGCTAAATAACCATTACCCTTCTTCATAAAAATAGAAATTATGTCTTTATTTTTTCTTAAAACAATTTAGTTCTTCCCAGAAACAATACGAGAGGTTGGCGCTTTACTAGATTCAGCATTCAGCAGATTCATTTAATTTTTCTGAAATCTTTTCCTTGAATCCCACTGAGAACTTTCCTTTTTTGCCATTAGATTTATTCACAGTTGTAGCAGGCTTGTCAGTAGCTGGAATGGAATTATTTTTGACTGTTATTAAACTATATCGTGAGTGATTTCTACGGTGCCGGTTCGTTCACGACGTCTGCCATAGTTTTAAATTTAACTTTTAAGCAAAATTAAGTTTTTGCTGTATCTAAATAAATGGCAAAACAAAGCACATTTACTAATGGTGCAAGATAACACTGTATTTTTTGTAAACAAATGCCGTATATCCGTTAATAATGTGCGGGTCTGTAAAAAAACGCGTGCCTGCCTAGTGAGAGAACTATGTTTCAATTGTTATATCGGGTTTCTTTATCATATGTACAATAAATTGCAGTACGCACGCGCAATTTAAATTGTGGTTATTAGTTGCAATTGTAAACGAAGTATGGTTATTCTAGTACTACACGGCACGACGTCATACACTCAAAATAGAAATCACAAAAGCTACTTAGGTAGGTACGTTGTGTGTTAACTAACAAAGAACATTTTTTTCTCCAGTGATAGTGATAAGTACATACCGCAGACAGAGAGACAGGCAGACAGACTATCGTACAAACAAAACAAAAGAACGCATGCTAAATGAAAATTAAATTACACTCACACTTTACACTGTATTTTACTGCTAGACCCAGCGTAGGTCCATCGCTGCGTTGCTTTTACACACTGCAAGAGAGAAATACAATAGATCCAATGATTTTTATCCTTGTAGTCTGGAAATTCCTTGTGGTTCATATTTCAAAGAAGAACAAGCAATAAGGGGCGATACATCTATTACGTATTCAAAAACCCTAAATTTTTACTTCCCCCTCCATCCTTCTTTTTTTTTGCATGTACGAGAATGTAAAGAAATACTCAGCTTGCACTTTTCCCTTTCTTGGATACGTAATAAATGTCTAGTCATTATAAAATCATCGCATTCGAAATCATTCACTATGTAGAATCAGGGCTGCCCACCAACCTATGTATACAGACGTACAAGCCTATACAAGTGGTTATCAGTTTAATTACTTAATCTTAAAACAAAGTGAAACAAAAAATTACAAGAAAAAATCATTCAATATAATGCATAATATTATGCAACTACTAACACTAACCAAATACCTATACACACGATATATAAAGGCATAATTATTACTCGGCTACAGTTAAATTGGCAGTTTTACTACACTCATCGGCAGTATAGCTGATGTTTAAGCATTACGTCGGTGAGGAGTCATTCTGTCTTAAGTCCAGTGCACGGCTAAAATCGTTCTGTCCCAAGTCCATACGTTTTTTAAAGTCATTCTGTATTCTGTCCCAAGTCCATTCAATTGGTAGGTGCTGAGGAGGTCGCTTCAGCGATGTCCTTTGCATTAGGTGGGGGTGGGATGTTGCTGACTGTGTTGCATCCATGACTTACACTTAGGGGTCATCTACAAAAGACGTAATAAAAATTCCATTTCAAAAATATTTTGCGCTTTTCAAAAACATGTAAGCAGAACATTTTACATTTTGCAAAAACATGTAAATTAGAACATTTTACATTTTGCAAAAACATGTAAATAGAACATTTTACATTTTGCAAAAACATGTATTAAATAGAACATTTTAAACTTTGCAAAAACACGTAAATAGAACATTTTGCACTTTTCAAAGACATGTAAATACAACATTTTGCACTTTTCAAAAACATGTAAATAGATCATTTTACACTTTTCAAAAACATGTAAATAGAACATTTTACACTTTTCAAAACATGTAAATAGAACATTTTGCACTTTTCAAAAACATGTAAATAGATCATTTTACACTTTTCAAATACATGTAAATTATGTAAATAGAACATTTTGACTTTTCAAAAAGTGTTTTTGAAAGATGCAATGTGTTCTGGAAATGGAATTTTTGTTGCGTCTTTTGTGTACGACCCTTAAGTTTACGTCATGAGTACAACATAGTCTGTAACATTACGTCTTTTGTGGACGACCCCTAAATGTACGTCATGAGTACAACACAGTCAGTAACATACCACCCCCACCTAATGCAAAGGACATCGCGGAAGCGACCTCCACAGCAGCTACCAATTGAATGGACTTGGGACAGAATGACTTTAAGAAACGTATGGACTTGGGACAGAATGATTTTAGCCGTGCACTGGACTTAAGACAGAATGACTCTTCACCGACGATTAGCATTACTACGACTAAATAAAAAAATCTTGAATGAGGTTGAGAATGAGTTTGTAAAGTTTAACTAATTAATCCTATTTCTGTGAAGACATGATACTTTGGCGGGGCAAATGAGGATGCAACATATATTATATAATATATAATATTTATATATTATAATAATATAATATATAATATATATATCAGTGTAAAATTATATAACCATATGCAAAACTGAAATTTAAAGAATTTTTGTTTGGTACTGCCGATTTTACCGAACGGTAGATTTGGATTAAGCTGTACTGCCGATTCTCAAATATATAATAAATATATAATGTGAATTACCCAACTTGTGGTTTCCGGTTACAAAGTTTTCCGGGGCTTGTTCCAGGGGCCTGTACATTGACTTTTATTCATACAAGTTTACTCTTCTTTTAGACAGGTCAGTTTATATAAGTTTCCCGCAACGTGTAGTAGAGCTTTAATAATAGTTTCATTATAATTTCTTTTCTATAGCCTCATTTAATTTATTACATTTTAGTGAAATATTATACGATGTTTATAAATGCTTTGTAAACGTTCACGTCATTCGAGCAAATAATTAATTTCAACTTTATAGACAAAGGATGTCAGTAACATGAGACGCACACAGTTGCAGCAATTTCTGCTTTTAACGCAAGTAGTTCCCATTTCTATACACAGCGTTATGAAATTATAAACTGCGAAAAATCCATGAAATAAACTCATATATTTTAAATCAAAAATGGCGGTCGAAATAGAAAAATCCAAACTTTACGAATTTACAAAATATTTTGCAAAGGCTGCTCTTACAAAATTAAATAAATTAGATGGAAAGCCAGAGGTTAGTAAAGCGTTTAAAATTTGCGGGGGACTAGGAGGGGCGGGTTTAGCGGCCGCGTTAGCATTTGGCATTACAAGTTTGGTATCTTCAACTGTGGAAGAAGCAGCTTCATACTGTGGGAAAATTAAACAGAAAAAAGATAAAATCCAACTCATTCAAATAATTAATTCAAACTCTTCATCACAAGATTTCCAGAAGGATTTTCTCCAATGTTTTATCCGTCTTGGTGTATCTGTGTACAACTCCTACAAAAATTCCATCGCGTATGTAAATTTACAATCGTATCGAGGGGGCGAAGGGGTCACGACGGGAGGTACACCATCTGTTCCAAAGATGGAATTTAAAACACAAGCAATGCATGCCCTAGGTGAGTATGCTGGTGAATTGGCGTTTAACCAATTGCTCAGATTAGGAACTCAATCTCATGACCAGATAATCTCATCCTTCACGGATAAAAGCATAATTAGGGAAATGGAAGCCAAATGGGACTCAATCACGACCTCCAAGCTTTATTATTGGGTTGCGAGAAAGGACCGCGGACAAGTGAAAGAGAAAACTGTGACACCCTACGCATTTTTTGTTGAGAAAACTTTAGAAAATCTCCTTGAGTTGAACATCCCTTGTGGTAACTCTTTAAGAAAAGCAAATTTTTTCAATGTAAAGAATACATTCAGTAACAGACAGAAAATTCCTATAAGGACAATGCATGGAGAAAAGGCAGATTCTGTTGATGAGTCCTTGTGCTGCGGAACGTTGAATTTAAATTATGCATCAGATGCTATTTATGACTTGATTGTGAGAGATCCCTCATTCTCCTGGACAATTTCGGTTTCAGAAGACATCAAAGATGCATCTAGCGGTGTGCATCTTCTCAATCAAGGAATAAAATCTCTTCAAGAGAAAACGGATGAGCATAACGAGAATTTAGCTGAGCTTAAGAAAATAACGGAAGAAATTCCAGCCAAATTAGTAAGCTCGTTTATGAGTGACTACAACAAGGTACCAACCTACTCGTTTATTATCCATAAATGCGTCAGCCGTAACACATGGCCTATACCAACGTTATTATTTGTTGTGTTCAAATTGGTTTTACAATTTTTAGAAAAAGCAGCCCAAGAAAATCAAAAACGTATGGTTTCATGTTGAGGCCCCAATTCGGACATTTACCGGAAGAGAAAAATTTCTTACACAGCTTCACGAAAAAATCCAAGGAAAACAAAATCATCAAAATGGCGCCACCACCATTGTTGCGCATTCACCAATAGACGTAATCGCTGCAACGGGAGGCATCGGAAAAACAGAAACGGCGCGCATGTACATTCAAAAGCACGGTACGGACTTTGACCACGTCGTATGGATTGATGCCGAGGAGAAATCTGTCGCGCAGGCTTCCTTCGAATTACTTGCACAAAAATTGAAAATTAAAAATGACGGAGGTAGCACATCGGCCGATTTTGGGCTCCTACTAGAAAAAATATACATAAAACTGCTTACCAATGCAACACTATTGCTTATCCTTGATAACGCAGAAACCCTTGATGACGACCTAGAAAATTGCACTCACGGTATTCGTCCGTACCTTCCTAAATCCCTTCACCCATCTCTTAACCAACCATCGATTTTAATTACCTCAAGAAACCGCAGATGGGAGGACTTTGACGTTACTGAGCTTCCTAGCTGGACGCTGGACGAATCTACTACCTTTGTCTTATCTCGCCTCAAATTAGAAAAAATCGCAGAGAACGAGAAAGCAGCTTTACACATGTGCCAATTTTTTGGTGGACTACCAATTGCAGTCCAGTCCGCTGTTATGGTAATTTTGGAACAGTCAGAGCTGCAGGAAGCAATCGGAGATGAGCCGTACGAAATCCGGGATTTTATCAAAGACTATGAAAACCTACGGGGAAAGCAAAAGGTGCTCAGGTCAAAACCAAGCTCATCTTGTGTGACCCAACAGAACCTCATGACTCTCTGGAACGTCACATTTGATAAAATACGACGACGAGAAAATGGCCCTGCTGCTTTGAAGATCCTCTCCACGATGGCCAACTTGTCTCCCACAGCCATCCCTATGAGCCTCATCTCCGCTCTTTTTGAAAAAGAATTTGACAAGATCATTCTAGGACGAGCCTTAATACTCTTGGCTAACTATTGCCTCATTACAAAATTTAAGAATTTCTACACAGTGCATAGGATGATTCAGGCCGTCGCTATTGAACATTCAAATAGTCAAATTATTAAAACGCCTTTGTGGTCAACCATTTCAACCTACGTCATTTCCTTCTTTGTTTGCCCCGGAAGCGTATTCCTCGACTCTACATTCTCTAAAGAAAATCGTGCGCTAATTAAGCTATTTATGCAAATTAACAAATTCAGCAAGGACAAACATTCGGATTACCAGGAAGTGGCCGAAACCAAAGATATCGTCGCGAGCATGTGGCACGTTTTGAATAATCTGTCTCAGAAAATCTCGCGCTCCGCCTTTTCACTCAACATGAAGTACATCCTTTTCCTAGTTTATGACCGACAGATCCATGCGCGCGCAGAGGAGAAACTGTCGTACATTATTTCCAATTTGGACCGCGAGATGGGGCTCCACGGCATCACAGCGCTGGATTTAAAAGGCAACATAGCACAGCTGTACGTGGATAACATGAGGTTTGAGCTGGGCAAACGAATTTATGGGGAGGTACTCAAAGTCCAGACTCAGGCACTGGGTGTGGACCATTCGGAAACTCTATCCACGCAGAATTTGATTAATCTAGCGGAGAAATTTCAAAAGGAATTCGAAGAGGCACTGAAAATGTACGCTTGGGTTTTAAAGTGTTGGGAAGTGATGCATCTTCAACAAAGTGAAGACGCACTGGAAGTCAAAAGCCACGTGGCCCATCTCCTCCTTGCGCGTGGGGACTACCCTGACGCTTTAAAATTATTTGACCAAATCCTCGACAACCAAACGATGGTCATGGGCCCTGAGCACGCGTCAACTTTAAAGACCCAGTGCAATATTTTAGAGGTCCTTACTCAGCAGGGGGAGCACCAAGTGGCAAGAGAAATGTATGCGACGGTTACAGAAAAGATTGAAATGGTCCTGGGTCCGCGTCACTCATCCACATTACAAGCACAATTCAATCACGCCTACAATCTAAGCGCCTCTTGTCAATATGAAAAGGCGCTGGTCGTGTATGAAAATATTTTTAAAATCGAGAAGCGTCTCCTTGGCTTCTCCCACCGCAAGACACTCAGCACACTCGGCCGAATTGGCTACATGTTCATTACACTGGGGAGGCAGGAAAAGGCGCTGTGGAGTTATGTCAAAGTTTTGCGCGCTAGGGAAGTGGAACTGAGGATGTCCGCAGATGAGCGTCCTTTCACATTAACAAACAAAACTAATTTGACTACTGTCGAGTTACTTCAATGCAAAGACAACATTTCCCTGAAAATGCTCAAAAAACTTTTTAAAAAGCAGAACGTCCTGTTAGGATCCGACCACCAAGATACAATGCTGACAAAATTCCAAATTGGACAAGTTTATTTTCTTAAAAGGGATTATAACGCATCAGCAAGAATAGCACAAACTTTACTGAGCTTAGAACTGAAATCTGCATGGGAAGAGAATTCTGATCTCGATTCTCAATACGTTTCTTCTTGCAGAGAATTATTAAAACGCTCTGTGGACATGTTACCAGAGCCATTACCGTACATTTTGCCCATGTTATTATTTGTAGCGTTCATAAAAATTAATTTCAATGCAAATTTTTTAAAGATATTGTTTTGTTCCTGTAAACCTAATTTAAAATTAATTTTTGTTGATTTAGATTGAATTCGGAACCTGGAAATTCCCATCTTACTTGTTATGACGTTCACGTAAGTTAAATGCAGTAAGTTTTTTTGTTATTTGGTATTTAAACTTGAAACCTACTTAATATTAACCATTTCATTTATATTTTTTCAGCAGAATATCATAAGCACATACTACGACCATGACCATACGAATGACCTTGGAGTAGTGCCGTCTCAATATACGTTTTTGTACCGATTTTTCTTTAACTTACTTTCAGTTTCATTTTTATTGTACGTTTTCTTAAAGCTATTATTGTGATATAGTTATGTTTGGCTTCAGTGGAGCAATTGTCGAATCTTGCATCTACATCTGCGAATCAAAGCTCTAGATTTTTAGCATTTCACACGTTTATATGTGGCCGACTAAGCGATGCGTATTAGTTCCTACCTTTCTACATAATTTACCGGATTTTTCACACTTTTGAGATACTTAACTAATTTCAACGTGTGATATACCATTCGAAAGCTAATGACTTGTAGATTCCAAATAACGCAGAAGGGAAGAGTTTATCGACAAACGTTTGCCATTTTTTTTAAACCGCTACTTTTTTTGAAAATTTCGCTTAAAATTGTTTGTATGCGTCGGAGACCAAAAACAAAATACCTATTTTCCTTATTTTGAAAGGGCTTTAAAATGATGTATCATGCATTAACATCAGTCAACTTTGACAAAAAATTAGTTAAGTTTTTTAATAACAATTAAAAATAAATCCTGATCTGAGCTGTCACACTACGTTAATTGGATCCGCTCATTCATTTCGGTTTGATAGGTGTATCGTTTATGTGTAATTCCATTTAGTAAGAGGTTTAAATTTGGATTTTAAGATTTGGCGGCAAATTCAAAAACATGTACTATTACAAAACTTAAAATCACCTAGAGGCATTTTCGCCTAAAGCATGTTTATTATTCATTTAAATTTATAAGTCAGCATCGATATTTAATGAATGACAGACTAAATTGTTATAACCTAATAAGATCATTAAGAAATCTTAAGTTTCCTTAATATTGAAATGTTTTCGCGGAAAATTCAAAAATTTCAATATTGTATTTTTGGTTTTTGCTGTTAAGGCTCACATAAAAACAAGGGCTTTAGCCCTTGTTTTTTTCTGGCATAATTCTGTACTTACGTACGTACGTACGTATGTGTGTATGTACGTATGTATGTATGTATGTATGTATGTATGTATGTATGTGTGTATGTATGTATGTATGTATGTACATGTAAAGGTAGTAACAAAAAATTACCCATTATGGTCCGGTTTTCAGCCATACACACACGGGATTCGTACCCTACCTAATCGTACGTCGTACCTTGGCAATCGTGTCCTAGCTGTTCGTACCCTAGTGACATTCGTGCCGTAATAATTCGTAAAACTAGCTAAAAGATTGCATATAATTAACGTACAAATAATATTGACAGTTCAAATAGACTATTTCCAATATAAACTACAATTAAAATAACCTGTGTCAAATAAACTGCATGTGAGAAAGATGCGCGAAATTTAAATTACTTCGAATTTTTGAAAAATGCAAATTGTGGTATTTACGAGGTTTAAAAATTTTCTAATTTCATATTTTGTAAGAATCCAATCGTGTTTTTTTTAAATCAAAATTTTCTATTTACATGCTTTTAGGATTAGGATATTTTTATTTTTTTAAACTTAAAATTATTATAAATTCCTTAAATTCTTTATTTTCGACCACCTTGGTTTAAGTTTAAATGTCAATACGCTGACCTATTGAAAAAAATTCATTTTGGGGTACTCATTTTAATTTTTTTTTAAGCTTTATTTTCATACTACCTAGCATAGCTATTTCATATCAGCCTTAATACATTTTCACTTTACCTATATTAGCAGAAATACGAATCTAAATTATCTTGGAGTTTAGTTTGATCTCAGTCTTTTAGTTTACAAAAAACTCATATAGTTTAACGATTTTGTCGATTTAAAATATTTAAAAAACAAGTGAGTATATAAGACACAAAAATATCAAATGGTGGTATCAATCATAACACTATGATCATCTGATTCGTCAACATTGTCATCTTCAGAACTCTCTCGTGTCGTTGATGTAACACCGTATAATTCATCCAGCCTTGTCTGTATAAAATAAGCAAATTAAATTAGAAATTTAAACATTAATTCCACTACTTTATTAAGCTTTTTGTCTTGTCTGTTAACTGTATATTCAACACTACCTTTGATTTATCCCTGGACTTAATATATTCAGCAGATTCATCCAAAGCTCTATTAAACCGAAATGACGGCAGCACACGGCGGCGAAGTCGGCTTCTAATCACACACAACAGATTAATTCATTATAAACAAACTATCAAAACAGTTGTTCATTATTATTACAGAAAACTAAATTGCGTGAGCATACAGCTAAGGTAATTATGTTTGGTTCTGTAATACATATGCATTACTTTACAGGTAATTTAGCCAATGCTAAACGAAGAAGCTCATCTGCTTCGGAAAATTCAAACTTGTTTAATCCATTATTTACTTCGTCTCGCGTACTCAGCACGTCACGGGCAATTCTTTCCGAGCTTTTAAATTCCCCTTTATGAAAGTAAGCCCAGCCAATATTAGTTTTAGTCATTAGGGTGTCGGCATGACACGGGCCTAGCGTTTCAAGTCGCCCTTTTAACACTAGTTGGTAAATTTCCATAGAGTCCTCATATTTCCCTTGTTTCCTCAGTGTAACTGCTAAATAGTGCATCGTGTCCAAGGTGAGCAGATGCTCGGCGCCGTATTCGTTCAATCGGGCTTCCAAAAGGTTCATTAGCATCTCAACTGCTTTGTCAAATTCCCCTAAATCAGTAAGCACCGATGCAATGCTATGCCTTGTGACTGACGTGTTTGAATAGTGAGATTCTTTAAGAGTTTCCTTGACTTTTAGAATTTCTTCATAAACCTCAAACGCCATCTCCAGTTCCCCATGAAGGTACAGAACGTAGGCGTAGTTGTTCTGGTAAGTTAGAGTATCTCTATTAGTGGGGCCCAATTTTTCCTTAGCGATCTCTTGAACTTTGCAGTAGCGCTTGACAGCCTCGTCGTGTTTGCCCTGTTTTGATAAAGTGTCCGCAATCATGCTCTGGGTCCGTAGTATACTTAATTGGTCAGGCTTAGGAGATTGCTCGTATTCTCCTAGAACTTCTTTGAAGAGTTCTAGCGCATCGTCGTACTCTTCCAAGTAGCTGTATAGCAAGCATCCAAAGTTATACTTTGCAGTTAGAGAAGCTGGATCCTCAAGGTGTGTCATATTCTTGATGTCCTCCTGGACTTTGTTAAACTTGACCAAAGCTTCGTCGTGACGTTCAAGTTCCAGTAGTGTGCTAATAACGTTCATCTGTGTTTCCAAAGTGCTGGGATGGTTCATGCCAAACACCGCAATTTTTTCATCTAGCATCTCCGAAAATATTTTGTGTGCTTCTTCAAACTTTCCCTGGTATTCTAACACACCACCTAATTTGTCTTTGATTTCCAATAACTTTTTTGAATCAGCATCTGCTGTTGCTAGATCAACTGAGCTGATCAATTTTGTATACAGTTCAACTGCTTTATCGCAGTTGCAAGTTTCTTCCATAATGTTGGCAACACGCTCGGTCAATTGGTTACATTCTGGGATGAAAAGTTTATTCGAAACATGGTTTGTTGCATAAAGACAATTGTCAATCACATCGATGTATTTTACTTCAATCATATATTTTTCGTTCAGTTTACTTAGATACGCGTGAAGTTGCTTGGAAAGATTTGTTAAAACATCTTCTTCGTTCGAAAATGTTGCGTCGTTGAATATTGGTGGATTGTTGTTGTTACTTTCTGGGAATACATTAGTAAGCTTCAGATTTTGAATGACGGCTTCCTGGATCATTCTGTGGATAGTATAGTGGGTCCCAAAAAATGTTATTAACGAATAATCAGTGAGAAGTACTAATGCTTTGTTAAGGCAGTCGCTTTCGCTAGTATCTTCGAAGAGGGCACGTAGAAAATCTCTTGGTATGCTGGTTGGAGAGAGATATGCCATAAAGCAGAGGATTTTAATCGCAAGGTTGCCGTTCCGATATTTCAAAATGTTCTTAAAAGAAACGTCCCAGAGGCACATTTCGGGAAAGTGACCCTTTTTACTGCTTTCGTAGCCCTCAATTAAATCTTGGATTTCGTAAGAAACGGCGCTGTTTTCCTGTTTTCTTCGGTCGAATTGCTTCCGAATAATTGAGATGGCGGATTGTATTGCAATAGGAAGGCGACCGAAGCGATGTCCAAGGTCATGTGCCATGGCTTTATTTTTATCGGTAGTGGGCAGTTCAAGTTTTTCTAGGACAAATTCAGTACATTCCGCTTCAGTCCAGAGATCCAAGTTAACGGTTTGAAAGAGGTTTTTGTCCCATTTACTTTGCCTAGATGTAATTAAGATTGTTGGATGTTTGTAAGATACTGGAAGGGACTGTGGTAAAAGGGATTGAATTCCATGTGTTTGGTTAGCATCCATGTCACTCGTTGCATCTGCATTGTCAAGGACGATCAACACTCTTGAGTAGTAGCGACACAGCTTTTCATATATTTCTTCACGCAGCCGTGGAAAATCTGCAGGTGCATTTTCGGTGTTAAGTTGAATGCAGAGCTTTGTAGCTGCCAAGTTTCTGAATTGATTTTGAGCAACGGTGTAATCTTGGGCATCTATCCATATGACATGGTCGAAATTTTTGTGATGTAGTTCGATATATTTTCGGACGACTGTTGTTTTACCCACGCCTCCAATTCCGAAAATCACCAACCTAGGATTATCCCTGCCTGTCCTGATTTTTGTATGTAGATCGTCAATAAATTCATCTCTGCCGTAAAACATGGGCTGATAAAAGCTCACTTGGAAGCTTATAGGCTCAAGGTCCGCTATCTGCAAATAATTTATATATTAAATAAAAAAACTTGTATTATTTGGCATTAGAATTATATTTACGAATTTTCAATTTTATTACAGAAACTACAGTCAAATCTGGTTATAAGGGTTTCGGATGAAAGGGAAATCCTACTTGAAGGGACAGATTTAAAATATTTAGTTGGCCACCCTGCGTTTCATTGGACAAAATATTCGGATTTAAGGGAACCGATATAGGGAAAAATCCGGTTAAAAGGGACACATTTTAGACCATTTATTTTGTATTTTTAGTCCACTTATAAGGGAATTTTCAAGAAAACGATAACAAAACAATAATAAAACCGAACCGAGACGATCAAGTGGAGCACTACTATACTTTACAACTACCCAACACTTATCTCATTTAAACCCTAACTGGCAATTTTAAATAATCTAAATAATTATATTGTATATATTGAACAAAATTGTATATTCCTTGAACATGTGTTGGCTAAAATTCTAATTAAAATTATGTGTCGTGTCCCCTTGTAAGAGAATTCCCTTGAACGATTAAAAGGGAATCCGGCTATAAGGGACCGATTTCGCTAGTCTGGCTGCGTCCCTTATACGCGGATTTGACTGTATATATTATAAACTTTCCAAAAAACTAAAATTAGCAAAAATATTTAAAAAATTTAAGTGTTTTGGTTTCTTATAACGTATTTCTTACCTTGTTAACGGGTCCTTTTGTAATAAAGTTTGCTATTTTAACTTGGTCTGCCGCCGCCATTAAAGTATCAAAATCTTTCTGTAGTTTCTCTAATGTGGCCCACACAGCATCTTCCCAACTAAAAGATGGATCAAGTCCAATTTGAGTCATAATTAATTCCAACACACTCTTTCGGTCCAAGTCTCCAACGGAGAAAAAACTGGAGTCCTCATTAAATTCAGTTTTTAACGGAATTGACTTGTTTTTATTGTCCCTGAAAATCCTATGGAAAAAACTTGGGCGTACTTTTAAATCCTCTAGAGATTCAAATAAGACTTTATTAACAAAAAACTCATATGGACTTATTTCGATTTGCATGGCTTCCCCGTTATTCTTGGAAACCCAAAAGTAGAGTTTGGATGATTCTATTGAAGATTTGGCTTCTTTCCTTAAATATTCTTTCGTCAATGATAACTCCAGATTCTCCACTGTTTCATATTTCATCATAAATTTGAAACATGCGGACCCTGCATATTCTGCTAACAGGTGGATCGCCTGGATCTTATTTTGTTTCGAGATTTTATTTGATTTACTATTGGAGGAAACGTACTCAAAGGATTGCTTGTAAATGATGTAAATCCGGTAGCCAATTTCAACGATGACACGATTGAAGGTTTTTTTCAAGAATTTTGACAAAGGTGGGCTAATTATATTGGTCGCAGTGGTTTGTTTTTGCTTCTGATTTTTATTATAATTTTTAATTTTTGTTTTTAGCCCATCTGCAATGTTGCTCTTCCCCCTTTTTATCAATTTTCCTGTTGTCATTGGTTCTCCAGCCACACCATCCACAATAATGTTGTCTATCAAGGATTTGCATTTGAACTGTTCCATATGTCCGTCAAGATTGTCAAATTTTGTTTTGGCACTTAACAGGAAATATTTTGTAAATTCGTAAACAGCTTTACAAGTAATGTCGAATTCATTAGAAGTCGAAGGGTTTTCCAGTCCCAGTTCAGCTTCAAACGCCATGTTAAATTTGCCTGCTTAAGTTCATACGCCACGTTTAAATTATGTGTGTTGCTTATTATGAATGACGATGATATGGTTAAATAATTGTTATGGAAATAACAGAAAAAATAATTAATGATATTAAAATGCAAAAAAACAAAATTTACCTGTGCGAATTCCTTTTAGAGTTGATGGTATAGTAATTTGCTTCAGGACACTTTGATTTGGTCCTAATTAGATTATTATTATTAGATTAGGATTATTTAAAATTACAAAATAAAATTAAATATAAGGAAACACGTCCAACTGTGAATACAGACTGCGACTGGTCTGGTTTGACTTTTGACAGCTACTAACTTTGAAGTTTAAATACTGAATACTGACCAATTTGTTGATCGCACTTTCGTAGTAATTCCAGTTTCCAAGAATCTCATTTGATTTGAACGTCGACATGACGTCATATGAGATTTTCTGAGATTTAGGTGTTAGCAATGCAGTATTAAAAGGAATGGGACATGGGACGCAATGGATTTGTGATGTAAACAATTAAAAAACAGTTCGATTCTTATGGTAAATTCAACCGACGACTTTAGAAAACGTAATAAACGTTATATCGAGGTGAAGTAACAATGCAAAAAGTACAAACTAATTAATAGCTCATTCATGATGTACACTACACAACTCTAATTAGCTTCTTGGGTCTTATATTGCTAATATATATTAGTATAATATTAATGCATAAATTATTAGTATGAATAAATAAATTAGGTTTTATTCGACTGAATAATTTAATATTTAGCCATAATATATTATGCCTTTGCGCTCCGTACGTTTTAGTTTTTTATATCATTCTGTGTGTATATATGACAAATGCCAAGTAGCAGCGGCAATGACTATGACCGCGATCTGCTAAATATATAAAAGCATATGGGTGCATTAAATTAGTGACAAGGAAGCTTGCATAAATTACGTGGCACTTCGAGAGGGGGGAGAGGTTTAATTTGCCTATCCTTTTACATAGGCGTACATACCAAAAATGGGAGGGGGTAGGGGTTGGGATTTAAAATTTCCGATTTTTGTACAACGTAATTTAAGCACGTTCCCCAAGCGTTCTTATAGTAAGTACGCAGATTTACTTTCTGCATAGCCTAAGTGTATTTTGTATTAATCCTGATTTAATTACACAGGTCATGCACTAAAATATAGTGCAGTATGACTCAAGCATATGATATTATAAAACAGTCAGTGACTGCAATACTATTCGCCTGTCGTTTTCTTGTCGTTTGGAATAACTGGGTTCGGCTTCATTGCTTCTAGGAAAATGATGTTTTATATTTCAATCAAGCCATAAGTTTAAAGTGTAAGTAATATATAATTGTAATCGTATCACAGAATACCAACAGAATCGTCCTGACTTGAGAAAATAAACTGGAAATACTTGTCATTAACGTTTTCTCATCGTCAGTATTCCAAACCGGGATGTCAACAGCGTATTATAATTAATATGCAATGTTGTAATCAGGCTCAAGGGCAGAACTTTATTCGCTAAATTAGCCGCCTTCTGTGTTAGTGTCAACTCTAATAAAAGTCGTTTTGCTTGTTTACGTATTATATCGTGTGTGAAGAACCAAAATGACTCAAATATCCAATTTAAGCTAAAACCAAAATGAGCTATGTCATAAAAACAAAATGAGAAACATGCCTAAAATTTTCTATTTACATGTTTTTGAAAAGGTGCAAAACGTTCTATTTACATGTTTTTGAAAAGGTGCAAAATGTTCTATTTACATGTTTTTGAAAAGGTGCAAAATGTTCTATTTAGGTACATGTTTTTGAAAAGGTGCAAAATTTTCTATTTACATGTTTTTGAAAAGGTGCAAAACGTTCTATTTACATGTTTTTGAAAAGGTGCAAAATGTTCTATTTACATGTTTTTGAAAAGGTGCAAAATGTTCTATTCACATGTTTTTAAAAAGGTGCAAAATGTTCTTACACGTTTCTAAAAATTGTAAAATGTTCTAATTCCATGTATTTGAAAAAGTGCAAAATGTTGTGTTTACATGTGTTTGAAAAGTATAAAATGTAGTATTTGCATTCTCCGATGACATATTTGTAAATTTTTGTAGATAGTTGATATTGTTTTTAGTGGAAATTGGATATGGGCCATTTATGTTCTTCACAGACGATATGCATTGTGAGCGAGTAATTCGTGTGGAATTCGTGGAATTCTAAACGTATATTTTTGCTTGCAAATCGTTTCACTTGCTACACACATACTAGTCAGTCAACAACACTGCTATGATAGGTTAATACTTTTCAGAGCAGATTTAAATCGTAATAAATGCATCAAAATCCAGATGCAATGCAATGCGGATACTCGTAATTTTGGGACCGTTCACATATTATCTTACGATTAGTGTATACGAGGGGGAGTGGATGTTCTCAAACTTAAAAATTTATAAGCAAGTAAATCTACTTTTGTTGTTTTTATATTCTTGGCCATGACATCATATATGTATAGAGGGGGGGGGGGGTGTGAAAATCAGTAAAGTTGGCGAACAAAAGAGTGGGTGAGCTTTTAGTGCATGCAGTTTCAAATTTGAATGCTAATGTGTGCAGTATGTAAACGACCTCACAATTTTCATTTATTAGGGATCATCCATAAATGACATACTCCAAAACAAATTCTCATTTTTAAGACCCTAGCATTAGTTTATACTTTAAATGTAAATGAATATCGTTAGCACGCGAGATGTCATCAGTAGCTAAGTTGAACTCCTTGATGGCGCCACTTGTGGACGATCCCTTGCATGTGCAGGCAGTATTGCAAGCATTAAATTGCATACAAAATGTAACTATACCTACTTACAAACTGCCGTTTTCCGGCGGTGTACATTTTTGATACAAAATATTATACAACAGTGACTCAGTTTCAGTTTGCTTTGGAATGTAGAGTTTGAAGCAAGCGTGTAGTTTAACTATAAAAAATTACTTTTCAAAACCCTATATATATGGAATATTTAAATCATTTTCCTTTCTAGCTTCCAGTTCTGCGTTGTGGGTTTTTATCAGTCAACTTTTGTTTAAAAAAATTATGTAGGAAATATTTGTAGTTTCTTCATATGAAACAAAACAGATACGGAAAATTAAATTTCTAAGGCGAAAAATAGCAAAAATAAAAAAACAGAAATCTTACAAAAATATTAACCACCTAACTTCGTTGATAATATTGCCTACATGTACTTTACCTATATCATAACAGTTCCACTCTGCCACCCCCACCGCTATATTAGCATATATATATAGCATTCATTGAAATTGGAACTCACTCTGTGGATTGAAATATTCGATATAATATTCTTTTGTATGTAAAAGCTATTACATTAAAAAAAATATGAATTGAATCTTCACATAATTAGAAGTGATTGTGGTTGTGATTACAAGCTATTCAAATTGTGTTTATTTATTGCAACATCGAACACGAATATTACTTTACAGCTACACATAATATTATGAAATCAAAAAATTAACATATTATAATAATTTGTAGTTACATTAAATTATTGCTATGCATTAGTGTATTTCCATTCGTGTTTTTAAATTTCTAGGTAGGATCATCATACATTTCGACGAGGATTGTGTGTTAATTTTAGTTATTAGGGAAGGAATGTTATTGTGTAAGCATAAAAAACGTGCGTACAATCTTATTTATAATCAATTTGTGTAATAAAACCAAAACTTTAAAATTCAAATTTTTTGAATTTCTCACTAAAATTGTAAATGTTTTGTTAAATCAATATTTCGACCGATTACTCAATAAAGTTACACTAAAATTATATATCATCCGAACGGTAACAATTAATTAGACATATCTAATGAACTTAGTTTCAAGTTTCAATAGCAAAATAGTTAATAGTTTTTAAATGGTTTTAAAAAAACATAATAGAAATTTAAAAAAATATATAACGGATTTTAACGAGCGATATTTCATTCAAAAGTTCTTAAAAATTAATGAGACACATTTTAGTTTTATTTTTAGCTTGTGTCTTATACAACACGTTTTAGAAAAAATTGACAAATTAAAACAACGTTACCTTAAAAACTTTTTGTGATGACACTACGCGCGTCTATAGTGATTGCCTTTCGAATGGTATATGACTCGATGAAATTGGTTCATTATTGCAAAATTTCAAAATTCCGGTAAATGATTGTAGGTAGGTAGGTAGTAGTAGTACATAGTAACATATTATACAACTTATTGTAAATATAATATAATTGTACCCATTTTTCGGAAAGTTTACTTTACACGCACAATAGTACCATGCAAAATATAAACTAATTGCAATAACATTTCAATATTTACAAAATTTAATTATAAACATATTAAACCTCCGATAAGATACACATTTTCGGTTTCCCTTGAAAGTCGCCTATCAATTTCCATTTGACCCACAAGTAATACGTCCATTTGAATCACTAGCTTGAGGCACTTTTGGTGAAATATTGTTTGTAATATTTACTGGCTTCTTTTTGATACGCGGTTTGTTCGGCTTCGGAGGAGGCTTTGGGTTGTCAGTGGGTAGAATGACATTTGGTTTCACTTTTATGGGAGCATCGCTAACAATTTTGCCCTTGCGGTCTGCCATGGTATGGTATAGTGTCGATGTCCAATCCACTATCAAAAAAGAATTTTTTCTAAATTAATTTTTTACAGAAAAAAAGACAGGAAAAGAAGGATTTACTGCTGCGGGTTAAGGCTACAACAATAACATTGGTAGGTATGTAATAATTTCAACTTTTTTGCAAGTAATTTAGTAATTAGTACGCAGTATTCATAAAAAAATATATCTAATTAGCTTCAAAGTTAAATTCCATAATAATTCTACATACCTATCTATAATGAGTAATTGTTGAAATTATTATTTATTTTAAAATTGTATCCCGAGCGGCATAAAGTCAGTCAGTACTCAGTCATCGAGCTTATCAGAAGTTTTTAATATCATTCCAGATTCTGTTGCAAAGTAGAGTGCAGCTGAGCTATTAAATTATCAAAATTTTGAATTTTGTAGATATTTATGTATATTTTGGTGTTTTTATCTAAAAACAAATAACATTTAACAAAAAAATATTTACAGTTGATTGTAATTTTGAAATCGTAAGGCAAATACAGCACGTGACTTGAGCCGTATAAATGTTCACTCTCTTCAAAGTAGGTGGTGCATATATGTAGCATGCGAAGTTGCGATTGCGATTAATGTAGATAATAGACTTTGAACCTCGCCAATTTGACTTCCAATGTTTTATCACTGTTGCTTCTCTTGGGTTCGTGAGCAAATGACGTTAGGATAGGACGGAAAATGTACACATTTTAGAAACCCCCGCACTCTACATGTCCACGCACTTTCCATAAATAATCTAAAATAGTAATTTAAATCACGATATACGGATAGCCGGATGAGACTGTGTCATTCACAAACGCAAATTATTATGTATGAATTATTACGTAATGCAGTTACATAGAACCTAAAGTGGTTGGGTGGTGGTGGTACGTCCCATCCCACAGACTACTGACAAAAACCCCCAAACGAAGATACAACCCACAAAATATGCTCCTTCTCAGTACTTCTCACTACATAGGAATACGACGATCAGACTTTTAATTGAACTCACTACTTACAGGCGATGTTTTGATTTTTATTGAGTTGACTCACCAGTTGATTTCTTACGTTTAGAAAATATGTACGTACATATGTAAGTAGGTCCCTCTAATAATTACGCATGGATATAATTATTTGGTTTGGTTTTTGCACTGCCTATATCACGAACCACAAACCACAACGAGATTGTTTAGTCTGCTCCTTTTGTGTTCATTTTCCTTGCTCCTTAATAGTCACAACGTGGATGTTAGTATTTATTTATTATTAGCGTGACTTTTAATACAGTACCAGTACCTACCCCACGCGGCACGATGGCTAATTTTGGATGAAAAGAGCGAATAACTATAGAATTATTGTATGGGAAATAAATAAATAAATAATTATAAATATCTGTGATTTTGTTAAATTAAATTAAGCAATAATTATTTTAACTAATCGTGAGTCAATTATAATATAATGCTTTGGGTCTGAGCCTCAAATGAAATTAAGCTTGAAAAGCATATGAATAATAATTTAAAATGAAATCGAAATCAAACTATTTACATACCTATAGGAAATACTTGCGCATTCTTTTTTACCTATTTGTATAGCTAATATTTATTGTCATGTAAAACCCCGAGGTTTATGTTATAACTAACTTAATAAAATTCTTATACAGTGTACAGACAGATTCAAATCAAAAAAGATTCAACAATTTAGTGTAAAATATTTTATAACTCCAAAATCGTATATCGTCTGTGAAGAACCAAAATGGCCCATATCCAATTTAGGCTACAATCCAAATAAGCAAGAAACAAAATGAGAAACATGCGTAAAATGGTTATTCAGAGTTTTTTTGAAAAAAGTGTAATGTTCCACTTCGATTGTTTTAAAAAACTGCAAAATGTTGGATACACAACTTTTTTTAAAACTGCAAAATGTTCTATTTACACACTTTTAAAAAAACTGCAAAATCTTTAAATTACATATTTTTTAAAATTGTAAAATTTTCTATTATTAACACAGTTGTAAACAACTGGAAAATCTTTAAATTACAAGTTTTTGAAGAGCAAAAGGTTCTATTTACATGTTTTTCAGAAACTGCAAAATGTTCTATTTACATGTTTTTTGAAAAACTGCAAAATGTTATATTTACATGTTTTTGAAAAGTGCAAAATCTTTTTTTTACAAGTTCTGGAAAAACTCCAAAATATTAATTACATACAGTAGTATACATACATAGTTCGACAATATATGGTAACATCAATCATCACGACACTTTTAACTTCTTAATCATCAGGATTCTCATCTTCGTTAAGAATGTGTACTGCTCGGATTGTAAAACCGTATAATTCATCCAGTTTTTTCTTTAAAAAAATCACAAAAAATTATTTGTAAAAAATTGAAATAAACAAAGTACACCGAATTTCGTCTTATACATAATGGGTTCCTAATATATATTAAAAAAAAAAATATCTATTTAATAGATATTTATTAAAACTCCCAGGGTCTGTATGTGTTTTATTACTTTTATTTTGTGTAAGCTCTATGTGGTTTGTGGCCTAGTTTGCCGTAACTCACAGGGAGAATAATTATACCAAATACGATATATATATATTATTAATTTTTGCGCTTAAAATGTATTCATAAAAATCACCTTAGATTTCTCCTTTAACATAATGCCTCCTCCAGCTGATTGATCCACAGTTCCATTGGATTTAAATTCGGGTATTATGCGGCGGCAAATGCGGGTTCTTATAAAACAAAATAATTCATATAGGATTATAGGAATATAGTCGAAGCTTTTAGGTACATGCATTATAACAATTTTTTAGATTATTAACTTGAAAGATTTGTATTAGGCTAAAATTTTTTCAATACTTTAAAGGTAATTTCGCCCATATATTTCTTTGGAGCTCCTCCGCCTCACAGTAATCAAACCTGGGCGTTCCATCTACATTTGGATCATCTCTCGTGCTCAATATATCCCGTACAATTTTGTCCGCATTTTTAAATTCCTTTTTATGAAAATAGGCCCACCCGATATTCGTTTTAGTCCTCAGTATGTCAATATGACACGGGTCGTCTAACTTTTCCTGTCGTCCTTTTAGAACTAGTTGGTAAATTTCCATAGATTCATCATAATCCCCTCTCTTCCGCAATGTGACTGCTAAGTAGTGCATCGTGTCGAGAGTAAGTAGGTGATCGGAGCCATACTCACTCACTTTGAATTCCACAAGGTTCATTAGTATTTCAATTGCTTCGTCAAATCTGCCCAAATCAGTTAACACGGATGCAATATTGTGTTTTGTGACTGACGTGCCCAGAAACTGAGATTCGTTAGGATGAAGAGTTTGTTCCTCATCTTTTAAAACTTGTTCATAAACCACAAGCGCTTCCTCCAGTTCCGGTTTCAATTCCGGTTCTGGTTTCCTACTCCCACAACGGTACACTGCGTAAGCATAATTTTTTCGGTAAGTTAGTGTATCCTTGTTAGTAATTTTGTTAGAGTTTGCGATAATATTGCGGTATAGTGTGGCAGTATCCTCGTGCTTGTCTTGTATTGACAATATTTCCGCAATCATGCTTTGGGTCCTTAGTTTGCTTAATTGTTGATCATGCTCCGGAGATTTTTCATATTCTTTGATAACATTTTGAAATAATGCAAGGGCTCTATCGTACTTTTTGTAGCTGTAAAGCAAACATGCAAAATTGTACTTTGCTATTAGAGCAGCTGGATCCTCAAGGTCCATTATATTCTTGATGCCCTCTTCAACTTCGTTAAACTTTTTCTTAGCATCTATGTAGGAGCCAAGTTCTAGCATTGTGTTGATAATGTTCATCTGTGTTTCCAAAGTGCTCGGATGGTTCATGCCAAACACCTTAGTTTTTTCAACTAGAATCTCCGAAAATATTGTCAGTGCTTCTTTATACTTCTCCTGGTAGTCAAGCACTCCTCCGAATTTATCTTTGATTTCTATTAGTTCTTTTTTATCAATATCTGTTACTGGATCAACAGAATCCTGTAATTTCTTATACAGTTCAACTGCCTTATTAAAATTGCAAGTTTCTTCCATAATTTTTGCAACGGACGCTGTCAAAGAGCGACATTCGGGGATCGAAAGAATATCATGTGAAAGGTAGCTCGTCACATAAAGACAATTCGAATTCACATCAAAGTTTGGTTCTTTCATTGTACTTAAATACAGTTGAAGTTGTTTGGATAGATTCGTTAAGACCTCGATTTCATTTGGAAATGTTGCATCGGCGAATATTGTAGATTTACTGCTGTTACTTTCTGGACATGGAGTAAGCCTCAGATTTTGAATGGCTGCTTCCTGGATCATTCTATGAATAGTGTAGTAGTCTGTCCCAGAAAATGTTATTAGGGAATAGTCAGTGAGGAGTAAGAAAGCGTCCGTGATGTGGTCCCGTTCGTTAGTGTTTTGGAAAAAGGCGCGTAGAAAGTCTCTAGGTATTGCGTTTGGTGAGAGATATGCCATGAAGCAGATGATTTTAATTGCAAGCTCACCATTCTTCTCGTCTTTCAAAATTTTCTCAAAAGAAACATTCCACAGTGACATTTCGGGGAAAAGACCGCTGCTTTTCCCTCTTTCGTAGTCATTAATTAAATCTTGAATCCCATAGGAAACAGTGCCTTCGTGTTTTTGTCTCTCCTTCTGCTTTGCAATAATAGACACAGCTGATTTCATTGAAATGGGTAGAAAACCAAAGTGAGTTCCAAGGGCACAGGCTGTGGCTTGGTTTTTTTCATCCGTGTGAGGTAAGTCGAGATTTTTTAAAACAAAATCAGTGCACTCCTCAGGAGTCCACAGATGTAATTTTCTAATTTGGTAAATGTCTCGATCCCATGTACTTTCTCTGGATGTAATGATGACTGCTGGATGTATGTAGGATACTGGAAGGGACTGTGGTAAAAGTGACTGAATTCCATTACTTTGTTGGGCATCGATGCCAGGCATGGCTTCCGCATTGTCCAGTACGAGCAACACCCGGGTGCCTTTAGACCGACAAAGGTTTTCGTAGACTTCTTCTCGTAGCTGATCAAAATCTATGGGCCGCATGTTCTCACCCGAGTCTGCCGATGCCGATTGAATTTTTAGTTTCAATGCTAAATTTCTGAATTGATCTCGAGCTACGGTAAAATCTTGGGCGTGAATCCAAATTACATGTTGATAATAATTTTGATGTTCCTCAATGTATTTATGAACCACTGTTGTTTTACCCACGCCTCCGGTTCCGACAATTACAATTCTGGCGGCCTTGCCCTTGTAATTTGTAATATGTGTGTGTAGATCACCAACAAATTTATTTCTGCCGTAGACAGTGGGCAGGAGAGTGTCTACTTGGAAGCTGATGGACTCAGACCCGTCTTTCTGTACAAGAATTGAGGGGAACACAAAAAAGTGTTGTTAATTACTATTACATAGTTGCCCGTCCTGCGAAGGCGTAATAATTTCCAGATTTGAAATTACAAACGTATTATCGATTACAAATGTTGCAAATTCCCACAATCCTGTAGCAGTATATTCACAGTCACACAAAAAGAATTTACCTGATGTAAATATATTTAAAAATCTATTTGTATACAAAACACACTTCATCAGAATCACAGCAATTAACTTAGGTTAGGTAACGGCTGAGGCATCGAAAACGAAAAAATAGTTGATACCGTATTTTCCCTAATAGTACGCATCACGCAGTTTTCAAACTTGAGCTTCGACCCCGCGCGTATAATTAGAGACCCGCGCACTGCCACTTAATAGTGTGTTAAATAGACCCGCGTACTATTAAAGAAAATACGGTATTTTGGTTAAACATTGCATTATATAGGTTTGTCACTAGGCAAAGAATATTTGCAAATAATTTTCAGAAAATAAGAAGGTGGCTTACTACCTATTATTACCCTACATGATAATTCAGTCAAAGAAGTTCAGTAATTTTTTCATGTATTTTTCATACACACAGATTACAACTTACAACTACATTTACTTGTTAATTTAAATGATAGACATGCATATAATATATAGCATAAAGTAGCTTGTAACAGGTGTTCAGGACACCAGACATGCTGTATTTTCTAATTTTCATTTTTGTTCCTACCTATCTACATAATTTAGCAACCTTTGGCAATTCTCAACCGAATTAGACGTGCAATATGTCATTTTGAAGCTCTTTTAAAATAAAAAATATGAAATTCTTTGAAAATCGAAAATTATTTAATTTAATATTTTTTTTAATCATAATTAACTTTAAATGTCCAATTTTAAATTAAAGCTTTCATAATTCGCGCACCAATCGCTATCAATATTTTACTTCTCCTCATTCTCGTCATTTTGATATATCACTTCTTTATATTTGAAGAGAGTTACCGGTCGAAATTTGACATTTTAGGTTTGGCGGGAAATTCAAAATTTCAATATTCCCTTATTTCTACATGTCTACATAATTTCTCTCATTTTTGCATTTCTCAATGACATTTGACATGCAATATATGATTTTGAAGATCTTAAAAACAAAATATTCATTTAAAATTGCAATTTATTACATTTAATTTGTTTAATTAAAATTAACTTTCAAATAGCAATTTTTCAATACAGATTTTAGCATTAAAGAGTAATACCCCATATTACTGTTAAGGCCACCAAAAAACAAGGGCTTTAGCCCTTGTTTTTTTATAGTGATATTTTGTAATTGAGAGTTAGAGTTGAAATATTTTCAATTTACTTGAGCATATAATATATGCTCAAGTAAATTGAAAATATTTTAAATCGTCTTATGATATTATCGTCTTGTGAAGAACCGAAATGACCCAAATCCAATTTAAGCTAGAATCAAAATGATTTGTGTCATAAAAACAGAATGAGAAACATGCGTAAAATGTTGATTAGGAGTTTTTGAAAACTGCAAAATGTTCGATTTGCATGTTTTTGAAAAGTTCAAACTGTTTTATTTGCATGGTTTTGAAAAGTGTAAAACGTTCTATTTACATGTTTGCAAGACATATTAAAATATTTTTGTAGATAGTGGATATTGGTTTTAGCTAAAAATGGATATGGGTCATTTAGGTTCTTCACAGACGATATATTGAATTACCGTACTAATGGCTACTATTGATGCCTCCTTGACTACTGTCGTTACTTTTTCAAAGCCCAACTTTACATCTTCCCGGAGTTGTTCTTGGCCTGCCATCAACATTCCCTGATTTTTTTCTATTTTCTCTAATTTATTCCAAATAGCATTTTTCCAGCAGAATGAAGGATCAAGTCCAATTTTCGTTTTTATTAATGATAGTAAACTCTCCTGATCCAAATCCCTAAAGGCGAAGAAGCTAGCGTCCTCCTCACTGAACTCATTTTTTACTGGAGCTGGCCGTGTTGGTGTTGTTTTCCTTGATAGCTTTTGACGAAAACTTTGGCGGAGTTTAGAATCATTCGCCAGTGCCAGTTCCGGTGTTGTTGAGTCCGATAAATGGGTCATCATAAAAAAATCATAATCAGTTATTTCAATTTTCTTACCTCCTTTGCTAGTTTTCAAAACCAAAGAGTAGCTTGATTTCTCTGTTAAATTTTTGTCCGTCAAGGACGACTCCACATTATCGAGTTTCCCATTTTTTAGCATGAAATTAAAACATACGGATCCTGCATATTTTGCTAAATTTTGGATTACTAGAATTTTTTGAGTTTTCGTGGTCTTGTTTGACAGTTTCTTGATATTAGCTTCCGAGTAAATTCTTTCGAAGGAATTTTTGTAAATAAAATAAATTTTGAAGCTCAGTTCGACAAAGACACGAATAAAGGCATCTTTGAATTCTTTTGATGAAGGTGCATCTATAGTATTCGTCAAGACGTTTTTTTCCCTTTTCTTCCTATTCTTGTCAGATTTTTTAATCATTTCTTTGAGTGCAGTCGCAATAGACTTTCCCACCCATCTTGCTGTAACAGTCCCTATCGCACCCCCAACAAAGTCTGATATCAAATTTTTACATTTTGATACGCTAGCTATGTCAAGAGCGTCAAATTTTATTTTTGCAGCTGACAGGAAAGATTTTATAAATTCGTATACTGCCGTTTTTGTTATGTCGAACTGATGGGATGTTGAAGGAGTGCTCGGGCTCGCAAGTTTGCTTCCGGATGCCATATTTCAAGATTATATTGGTCAAGTTTATATCACACTTAAAATACAATTTAATAATGTAACAAAAGTTTTTTCAAAACAAAAACTTAGCGAGCAAACTCTTAATGTTTAAGGATTTTGCAGGTGAATCAAAATGAAATTACAACATTATTTAATAGAAATTAAAAATGTTTTTAAAATATTATTATAATAAATATACATTTTAGCACAACTTCTATAGCTGATAGTTATAATCCATAGGATATGTGCCTCTCATAGTACAGTAAAATTAATTGAGATGCACCATCAGTCTGACGTTCAAACTTTCCCACTTGCAACTGAAATCAAAGTTGACCATTCACAAATCCTGTTTCTTCTGCAGTCTACAGTAAGTAGTCGGTAGTAGTAATTTATTTCAGGAGCCGTTCACATATTATGCTAGCCCCCCAACGTTATTCAAATTTTCTACATATCTTCAAAACTCAAAAACTTGTCATTCTATTGTAAATTCATTATTATTGCATTCATAGTAATAATAATTACTATTAAAAAATTACGATTTATTTTGCAGGAGCTTGACTTTTATGAACAAAGCCGTCTTCGTCGAAATTTGAAAGAGTGGCGCTTGCAAAATGTGCAAACGTAATATGTGAGCGGCTCCTTCTCCATTCCTTTTGCCTTTTTGCAGATTCACATTTTAACTGTACTGCAAAATCCGTGTGTAGAATATATTGCAGTAATAATGCGTGCAACGCTCCAGACGTATGTACGTACAATTACTATGCATATTTGTAATATGCGTTTTCTAATTTTCTTCACTACACAGTCACTAATACTAATGACAAGAAACACAACTCTAGGAGTCACTTATAAAATTCCAAGACATTAAAAGGAAGTTTTCTCGTCTGTAGTTGTAGGAATTAATGATACACGACGCTTATATTTATATTTGAAGTGAAACTAAACATTAAACAGCTCTGTAGGAAACAACTCTGTATGTATATTTAAACAAGTCTGACATATATTATATTACATGTCTGCTCCTTCCCTATAAAAGACAGTCAACTCTCAATTTAAACGCATGAACGAGTAACTTAAGCTCTAATTTCAATTCCAGGACAAAACAAACTAGTATGCAAATTCCATTCAAGACACAAAGGGACTTCCATAAATGTTGTTTTCGGTAATATGAGTGGGTCTTTAGTCAGGTATTGATGATGAAATGCCATGTCAAAGCTAGACGTTTGCAACAGTTTTGAAGTGATGGCATGGGGGACCAAATAGATTGATAATTTTAGTGACATCATTTATGAACTATCCCCAAATGCTGACACACTACTGACACTACTACACTGAGGTATCGAAACATTACACCTAAATTTATTATCACATAATATGACCTCATATTGTAAGTTCAAGTCCATGCAGCTAGTAATAGACTTTTCATATAAGTGATTATTTACTGTGTAAGTTTCAGTCAGTCATAATTATAATAAATCCACAACGCATACATACAAAAGTTACATCATATGGGATTGAATAACAGCTTCTACATTTTATTTATGATTACCATATAGAAGATTTTGCACTTTCTTCAAAATTTAAAATTAAAAAATTTTACGTATTTCAAAACCATTTAAGTAAATCAAATATTTTTCAACTTTTTAATACAACGTAAATGAAATATTTTGCGCTAATCAAAATCATGCAGTAAAGAATCTTGACTATTTGTTTTAAACTCGTAATTTGACATTTATTATTACACATCTTGTGTTCTTTAAGAAAATCATATAGCTTATATTTTAATTCAAGCTAAACATTTGAGATGGGTCATTTTGGTTCTTCACAGACGATACACGGTTTTGGAGTTGTAAAATATTGTAAATTAAATTTTTGACTCTTTCCTGATTTAATTCTGTCTAATTACTGAATAAGAATTTTATTTAGTTAATTATAACATGAACCTCGGATTTTACATGAGTTTAAATAGTTATATACTTACTTCTTTTACATAGGCACAAAATATCTTAATATTTTGAGTTCGAAATTACCTAAGTAACCTTTGCCTATTCCATATAGCTACATATTATTTGAAAGTAAATATTTTTCTTTTAATTTTGGAACAAACTTATTTAATTTATTTTGAGTTTTTGGTTTGAAAATATGCCAGGAATTATGCAAGTCAAAAAGTGAGTAATGGAGTGTAGTAGATTATGTGGAGGTAATACCTGTATTGCTATATAGGCTTATTGATTACATATTATTATGATTTCATTTTAAAACTCAGCTTATTTTTGTTGACTTTTTTGATTTTTTTTCTATTAATTTGTGAAAGTAATAAAAAATTCAAAATTTACCCCATACAAAAAAAATTGCGTCCAGACAACTGCAAAATATCATCCAATTTATTTTGTTAATTTAGATAATTTATATCATTTGCAAGTAAGTTGTAGGATTACATTATGTCATTCCAATTCAACCTAATAAATGCAATGGTAAGGAGCGACAATTAATTTTTGTGCTAATTTTAAGAGAAAAGTTTAAACAATAAGGTTAGCAACTCAATAAACGGTCCATCTTACGACTAACTCTTTTAAGATTTCACCTATACGAATTTAAACCTACCGCCTATACCGCTTGCTAATGCAGGTAGTAATTTAGAGCTGTTTCGGCGAGCATGTGGGACAAATACACTGTAAATCCTGAGTACATCCGCAGTTGCTGATATCTGTGGGTGTAGAAACAGGGAGAGCTCCACATAAAGATGTTGTAGTAGCATTTGTTACAGGAACAGAGCAATTATTTTTAGCGATATTCGAGACCGGATTGGTTCCCATGACCGGTACCGGTACCGGTTTCTGTACTGGGGATTGACGGGTTGAAAGCAGTGGAGCTGGAACTTCAGAAAACGGGCTAGCACCGCCATCGTTCGTCACAGAAGCAAGTTTCCGGTCTCGCTCCGAAAGCTTAAATTTAGCACTCATTGACATTGAAACAGAAGCTGGCGACCGTGGTGGTTGAACCTGTGAAGGACCTGCTGCACTTTCGATATAATCATCACTAGTCATCATCAGTCCTCCATTAAAATTATCCGCATTCCCCCGCCTGTTTTCAACCCTTGGTACCAATGCACTCTGATTTGGATTTTGTATTCGATAATATCTAACGTCCAGCCCAACACTATTTTCTACCGCTGCTTTTGGAAGGAGAAACATTCTCATCCCACGAGAACTTAGCTCGGCATTGAGTCGAAAGGCGTCAAAATCAATAATCGGAGCCTTTTGTAGCTCCTTGTTAAGCTCAGTCACACGCTGTTGGCATAATGGCGGTGTATCGCACACATTATTTGAAAAATATGGAGGTTGTTTTTCACGATTTTCTATGTGCTTCCTTTGCTGCTCTGACATTTCCTGTATTTCATAGTATCGAAGGGGGTACCCTGCAGCGTTTCGTTCTTCAGCACGCGGGAGGCGGGACAATTTTTTCTGGACCGAGTTCAACTGCCCGTTGAGTAGAATCGCATTCACGTCTAAAATTGACGAATATTTTAACTTGTTTTTTATTTGGTTAATTAGCGTTCCTAATAGAGGCAGATTTTGGAGCAAGGATTTTTGAAATATGATTTTTCCTTGAGGAGGTAGGGGCTGATCTACAGTGGGTCCTTTAGTTAGCTTATGTAAACTTGGGCGAGCCAGGGGCAGTGGCGGGCCAATGGAGGTCTTAGAACCGGTAGGCTTGAATTTTGTCGGTGGATTTGCTGGGCGGGATGTTGACGCTACCGGCAACTGTTGTCCACTTTCGCTGCTTATCCCATCCGCAGTTTGTATCTGATAATAGCGCACCTGAAGCCCAACCGTGTTCGCAGTTTCACTACTTTGACTCGGTAAAAGATACAGTCTCAGGCCAATTGCCGTTAGTTCCTGATTCAGTCGAAAAGCGTTGAAATCACTGATCGGTGACTTTTTCAATTGACTGTTTAGCTCGCTAATTCTCGCATTTAGCAAATTCGGTGTGCTAACTGTAGCAGAAGGAAAATATGGCAGCGCTTGTTCTTGCTTGTCTATGAATTGTGTTTGTTCTGGTGAAATTTTCTCGATACCATAATAGCGCAAAGTGTAGCCTGCGTTATTCACCTCTTCGGTGCGGGGTAGCCGCGATAGTTTGCGCAGAACAGAGTTTAACTGCCCGTTCAGTAGCACAGCGTTTACGTCCAGGATTGATGAATATTTTAATTTTTCTTCCATTTCCTTCACTAGAGTGTTTAGCAAGGGTTCATTTTGAAGGAGGGATTTTTGAAAAATCGTTGTTGCTGGGTGAGGCGGTAGTAGTTGCGGTTGCTGTTTCTGCGATTTGTCTGGCGCTGCAGCTTTAGCGGGCTATAAAATAAAGTTTAAAAGAGAACTACGTTCGTAAGCAGTTTAAAGACACATTGCTATACGCACTAAAATTGACGTTGGATATTGGCCTCTTAGAAAATTTACCTGTTTTGACGAAAAGACAGGTGGAGGAATTTGCGACGGCTTAGCACTCACAGGATTAGGAATAACTTGCTGACCTTGCTGACCTGCACTATCCCCCATTTGTGAGCTTTGAATTCGATAATATCGTACCTGGAGACCAACGTTGTTTTTCTGCTCTGGGCGAGGTAAAAGGAAAAGTCTGTAGCCAACAGGATACAATTCACGATTGAGGCGAAACGCGTTGTAATCAATAATTGGCGCGTTTTCTAGTTCAGCATTTAGCTCGTCAATTCTTGTTTTAAGCAGTTCCTCGTTTGAACGAACATCATTAGCAAAATACGACGGACTATTTTCCTCCTGATCAACCATATTTTGTTGTTCGGGTGACAGGTCCATTATACTGTAATAGCTTGATGGGGACCATCCGCTATTTTGACGCTCAACATTGCTAAGGCGAACCAATCTCCGACCGAGCGAATTTAGCTGCCCGTTCAGTCGAATGGCGTAGCCATCAATTATTGCCGAATTCTTTAGGGAAGTTTCCATACGGCTTACAAGGTCGTTAAGAAAAGGTAGATTTTTCAGTAAAGATTTTTGAGTGAAATTCTGTTCTAGTTGTAAGGGAAGTGGTTGCAGCTGCTCTTTTGCTATTTCGCTAGTCACAGGTCCCGGTCCCGGCTGAGGCGAAAGCTGCTTTGCTACTATTGGACCAGGACTTTCGCTAGGTGGCACGTTGTAAACCCTGTAGTAACGAACTTGAAGCCCCGCCTCGTTCACATAGTGAGGGCGGGAACTAAGGTACAGTCTCTGACCAACAGCGTTCAGTTCCTTGTTGAGACTGAAAGCTTTAAAATCAATGATTGGCGCGACTCGGAGCTGACTGTCTAATTCATCAAGACGCGCTTTCAAGGTCTGAGGGTCCTTCTGCGCAGCATCTGAAATGTATGGCTGGACTCGCTCTTCTTGATCTATTACTTGTTGTTGCGCAGCTGACATTTCCTGTATCCCATAAAAGCAAAGTGGGAACCCTTGGTCGTTTTGTCTTTGAGGCATTGCTTCCAGTTTATAAAGCTTCCGTCCAACTGAATTTAGTTGACCGTTGAGCGCAATAGCATTCACGTCAGGGATTGGTGTATTTTTAAGCGCGCCTTCAAATTGACCTACAGCAGCATTTAGCACTGGCAAGTTGTCAAGTAGGGCCTTGTGAAATATAGTGGTTTTTTGTTGAGGTGGCATTGGCTGCAATCCTAAATGCTGGTTTTGCTCATTTTTTAAATTTGATGAGGGGGGCGGGGCTAAGGGCGGAGCTTCAGATGGCGCAGGTATTGGTTGCGCGGATGCCGGCAACTCTGATTGCTGTCTACTTCGTGGTAATGGTTGCGGTGGGCTTTTCTGTATCATCGGCCGACCAGGATTGTCTGCTATTGTCGTTGTTAAGGCTGGCTCGTTTCGTACTGAGTAAAAGCGCACTTGTAGCCCCACCTCATTTTCCTGTTCTGGGCGCGGCAGAAGATACAGTCGCTGTCCTGCAGCATTAAGTTCACGATTCAGCTTAAAAGCGTTAATATCTAAAATCGGCGCGGCTCGCAGTTGATTCTCTATCTCATTCATTCGCGCATTTAACTCTCCCGGGTTTTGAAGCGCGGAGGCGGCAAAGTAAGGCGGCAGTAGCTCTTGCTGATTAATAAGATCTTGCTGCGCGTCTGACAGCTCTTCTATTCCATAGTAGCGGAGGGGGTACCCTGCATTGTTTCGGCCTTCCGGTATAGGGAGTCGGACCAGTTTGTGGCCCACGGAGTTAAGTTGCCCATTGAGTTGAATAGCATTCACATCAAGAATAGATGAGTACTTTAGCGCGTTTTCCATTTGAATTATGGCGCCATTTAAAAAGGGTAAGTTTTGAAGGAGGCTCTTGTGGAATATTTGCGTTTTGGGATGGGGCAGGAGTGGCTGGGTGCGAACTTCTGTCTCTTGCATTTGCTGCTGTTGCTGAATGAGTTTTTGCTCCTCTGCACGAAATTCCTCCTGTTGCTCCAGTTCTAATCTGTCATCAAGTTCTTCCTTTTGTATTTCTTGTCGTAGCTGACGCTCTGTCTCTTGAGCCAGGAGATTTTCCCGCTGTTGTTGTTCCACTAGAAGCTGTTGCATTTCTTGCTCGGTCACTTCCTGTACTGTGTAGAAGCGTCGCAGGATCCCATCTGCGTCTTTAACAGAAGGGCCTGGGAGGTCTATTAGGTGAAGTCTGTAGAGAAGTAACTCACGCTTCCTAAATACTGCTTCGTCCGTAGGGATTGGGGTGACGTTTAGTGTTTGAACAAAGGTTCGAATATTTGGTGGAAGTTCCTTGAGAAGGTTCTCGCTGACCCCTGATCCTGAACTTTGACCTTGACCTACATAGTGACCTTGAACTGTCTGGTTGCATTGTCTTTGTAGTGGTGACTCTACTACAGCTTTTTTAGGGGATCCAATGGGTTCCAAATCCCAATCTAATCTTCTAGCGCCCCCTATTGGGGAATTTTCGTTTGCCTGTGATTTTTTCGGAGTTGACTGGGCTGGATAGCTAGATTTCTGCTGTTTAAAAATGTATTAAAACCAGATGCTTACTGTGCATTATGTAAGAATAAATTACAATGACAATGTACACGACTACAATTAGATATTGATACTGTTACTGAATACGTTCTTACCCCTGAACCTGAAGCCATTCTTTTAATTATTGTAAGTTGGGAAAGTTCAAAATTAAGCTTTTGCGCTCACTAACATTATACTGTACATGCTAGTTATTTTCTGTTAAAATTTAATTAATTTTTTTTGCAAATGATGATAGGTGAAATGTTTCTAAAATGTAATTTTCAAATATTTTATGATTTTTTGTACGGGAAGTGAATTTTGGTAACTAAAATTTTACGGGGATATAAAACTATGATTTTATGAGAATTCTTAGTGTAGGTGTAAAGTCAGTTTTGTGTTTTGAAATTCGGCAGTGAGGATGTGTGTTTTGTGATAATTTTATTATGAATGACGATTTATGTTAAATGATGACTTATGGCATGACAAAGAGCTGGATGGATTGCAAGATTTCAAAAATGGATTGCTATACTAGTGTGCCTACATAATATTAAAAGAATGTATTAGAAATTAGAGTACGAGTGTAAATCAGAGTAATAAGTTCATTATTTCGAAGAATTTAAGTACATAATAAAAAATAATAGGTTTTTCTACCCTAATAGCAGAATCGATCTTCAATCATTATTTTTTTTCATTTTTAATAAAAACTGAAACTTTAAGTTTTGCCGTTTATCTGACTAAAAGTTTCCCTTATTACAGGATTTATTTAAATAATATTTAAGTGATTTATTTTATAAAAATGACTTTTTTTCTACTCCTAAGCCATGGAATCTTAGTTTATGTGAGAGCTAAAATAATTTAAAATAACCCAAAAATTTCGTCGACAGTTGATGTTTTCAGCTACCTAAGATGGAATATACGATTCGTACGTATATAATACCTTACTGACTGAAAGTAATAGGACTACTATATGCATATATTTTTAGTACTACAAGAAAGCGGCACAATTAGACTTGTGCGTAATGTAATGCTATACACTGATAATTTTTTTTCTACTTCGTAATAAAAAGCAACAACCTTATATTCGTATTTTCTGTAAACTGTAAAGCACATATTCCATTTTTTTTTTCAAGAAATAATTATTGCCGAACCAATTTTAAATGATAGTTTAAAATGTAATGGAATGAATCCGGGAATTTAAAATAAAAAAGTGATTGCCTATAATGTACAGTTAGTACCAGAGATTTAATTTTTATCGTGTATTTAAACTGCTGATATATACAACTGTAGAGACGGAACTCCACCTCTGTCCATTTCTATTACAATAACTCCATAAATAGAATCCCGCCAGTCCCATAGCACAAAGGGCTGTGGTATTTAGATAGGCGAGCGAGAAAAGTAGCACACAGGTAGACAGAATAGACAAAAGAACATTCCAATGCCACCGCTTTTAGCGATGGGATACGTACTTAGTTAGAAGAAAGGAAAGAAGTTGAATTCAAAGCAGTAGTAGTAATAAGTCATTCATTCTGTTTTGGAGAACCTTAGCCTACACTTGAACTCTGATTCCTGCCTTCAACATTAGAACAGTAAAAAGAAGTTAGCCACGATCAGTTTTCACAGCGGAGTATAATAGACAACAATTCCTATTTTATCTGCCCTAGAGACACAAGTGATTCTGTTGTTAAATTAAAAGTCATTAGCTACGAAATACGAAGTTTAGCTTTTCTTTTCCTAAAAGACTGAAATTAACCGGTCATCTTCGTTTGACCTGGAAGTTAGACAGTTAGGCTGAGAATTACGGATCGAAGTAAGGACCTAGGACTATTTGCCACTTTGTGCCGAAGACACTGAGGTCTCGGAATACCATCGGACAGTGCCGTGGGACCTGATAGAAACTACTAATCTCACCGGTAATTCCACGTAACAAATAGATACTTACCTACCTCTTCACGCTCTTTGTGATTCTTTTCCTCACTCGTCTCCGTCCGTGAACATATGATGTAATATAAAAGTGTATGTAAATTGAATTGATTGAAAGAGGTTATAAAAGTAATTAAAAGTTCTTCCTCTAACATTTAATAACTCAAAGTATTCCCTTTTTCGTTTTGCATCGTTTGATCTTTACTCGTAAGCATATATAAATAATACCTTACGTAATATAAATCTTATCATTCCATGAACTCGTAGTCATCAACGAAAATCTACCTCTATGAAATTTGAGCCTCGGATTCGCTCCGTTCCCTCACAACAGTTCACAATCAAATGTCCCTATCTCCATTTTACAGTAATAAAAAATGTGTATGTACTCTAATAATGAAACGTTTAGATAATCCGCATGAGTTTTTTAAACATGTTATCTAGTAGTAAAGTAGTAGGTAATAATATAATAATCAAAATAAATCGAATTTTTTGTTATTTTTTTTATTCGAGTCTTTTGTTCCCACAAATTCCGTGTAAAAAGTTTTCTGTTTTCTCAAATATTGAAAACTTTTACTGCATTTAATTTTTATAAGTAAATTTTTACAAATCAGAAAAGAATTTTTAAATTGTGTGATGCTATTCACAAGCTTGATGCCTTAGGGAATTCACACCAAAAATTAAGGATAGCAAGCCCAACAGAAAATAAAAGGAGTACCATGCTTTGCCCAGCCTTTTCAGCCCCAGAAATGTTTTTTCCATTGCAACCAGGGGAATTACAGTAGCAATTATTCACATTTGAAATGTCTGATGGACTCACTTCTATTTCAGAGCTTAGTGTCTTGCTGCAGTAAGTTGCTCCCACGTCTTCATTAAGATCCGCTGCCAATCTGATAACAATCCGTCCTAAAGGTTTATGATTAAACTTAGCGAGCAGGCAGTACAAGTAGGTCGTGTCTCTCCCGCCTGTTCTCCTATCCTTAGTCATGGACGAATTGTCCGGGTTCAGAACTGCATTAATTGTGGATGCATTTGGAGCAGTCGTTGTAGGATTTAAAGAAATTCCATGAGATGCGCTCAGTGCCGTCAAAAAATGTGGAAGAGCTGATGATGGGCCCATCTGAGATGATGATAGCACAGGCACATCGAATAACTCGTCCAAAGTCGGGTTTTTCTCACATGTTGCTGAGCTTTCGCCCGAGTCGTCTTTTTCAAAATATTCACACAGGTAGCACTTGAGCCCTGTAAATACAAGTACAACAACTTAGTAGTGTTTGCAATTTTCGTTAGTGCATAATTAACAGTTAACTATAATTGTTTTAAATATTTTATAACTAACTTGTTGCCTACCTATTTTTTAACTGTAAAACTCACCTTGAGAAATATCCACTTGAGCCGCTAATGTTATAGTAAATACCAATACCATGTCACGGCATGGATTAAACGTGCATCCTGTGGGATTTGTAATTTTGTTTGTGTTTGTGTTTAGTAAAGTATTACAATACGGAGAAATAAATTACTCATGCTATATTCAATCATACTTTATTATTTAATGTTTAAAATTTAATGGCGCCGACAATGACCAGTACCTGATACTAACGATAAGATATAACTGACGTAGACACTACAGGATTGCGCAATAATTATGTTTGGATCAATTTGTCTGATACATTTTATTGTTGTTGTAGGCTACATAACGTAAAACCAATATTGTTTTATTTTAAACTGCAATAAAAAATTACATTTTAGTAATCCCTTCAAACCAGTGTCCTTTTTATCGTTATTAGATTAGTTAAATATGACACTGACAGCGCTGACGTCCATTAATTTACTAGATTATTGATATATGTGAAATTATCAAATATTAACGTAGACTACATTTTGAAATTGTGTCTACAATTAATTTGGATCCGTACTCGATGCTATCGAAGAAAAACCTAAACGTTTGGTAACCCGCAGGAAAATTACGAAATTTGATGTCTCCGTTTTATACTATATACATATTATGTTTGGCGTATATATACACAGTATATCGTAGTGGTAATGCAATCATAAAATCAGGAGCGTAATTAATTATATCGGCTGTTGGACTTGGACAAGATGATGAGAAACTCGGAAAAATTCCGACAGTTTTCACTTGTGTTTTAGCAAAAAAATTGCTATGTCCAAATTATCCGGATTAGGGCACTTTGGTAAATACCAAGTAAAAGGTATTTATATTTTATCTTTCGATAACAGAAAAATAACTATATGTACATGACAATTAAATTCAGCCTTGCGTTAAAAATTTTTACTAAATAATACCAATGACTGTAATTTATAACTCTGTCTAGGTACAGTTACGGGCAGAAGTATCCGGACAACGGGGCTCGCAAACTTTGACCTCGAATAGTATCAAAAATAATAATGCGAATATCACCATATTTTTACACAATGTAGCCCAAAGTACTGCAATTACAAAAAAAAGTGTTTAGGGTTGTAAAACTAATATGCGTTCTTGAAACTAAATATTCAGTTTGAAAGTATCCAAAAACAGTGTGCAAAAGTATCCGGACAAAAACAATAAAAAATAGTTTATTACGAAATGTTTTGCTAAAAAAATACAAATTTGAAAATAAACAATATTTTAACTTAAGCCAGTGCGTTTTCGGACCTTTCTATGCTTTAATCACTGCTGCTAACCGCCTTGGCATTGATTTTATTAACCTACCAGTGACAGGTAGATCAATTGCGTCATAGGCCTACGTAATGTTATTTTTTAGGTCATTTTTTCCTTAAATGTGGAACCTACATTCTTCAACTTCCTTTATCTACTGTTTTTGATGTCATGTAATGATTTTAAATACTTTGAACCATCAAAAATTACCCCAGACCGGGGGGCAAACCAAATTTTTTGTTTAAAAAAAATCGTCAGATAATTAGAAAAGTGAAAGCAAATCCTTAATTGACTGGACCAAAATTGCTTAACCAGGTGAAAAGCAAAACCAGAAAGCAGGCAAGTTGATATAATGTTAGTAGAATCCTGAAAAATAACGGATTCAAAAGTTCCATAGCTACCCAAAAACATGGGAGCTCAAAGCAAAATCAGCAAATATGACTTAATTTTCCCTGAGGTCATTAAGTTCGGCTAATTTTTTTTTATATCTCTAGTTTTTGACCTGGTGAAAGGAAGTATAATGTTTTTGATTGCCACGGACAACTAAATGTTTACAAAAAGTAATTTGAGTCCCATAAAATCAACAATTTGAACCTTGTGGAAAATTAAGTCATTTTTGCTGATTTTGCTTGGAGGTCCCATGCTTTTGGGTAGCTATGGAACTTTTGAATCCGTTATTTTTCAGGATTCTACTAACATTATGTCAACTTGCCTGCTTTCTGGTTTTGCTTTCCACCTGGTTAAGCAATTTTGGTCCATTCAATTAAGGATTTGCTTTCACTTTTCTAATTATCTGACGATTTTTTTAAAACAAAAAATTTGGTTTGCCCCCCGGTCTGGGGTAAGTTTTGATAGTTCAAAGTATTTAAAATCCATACATGACATCGAAAACCGTAGATAAAGGAAGTTGAAGAATGTAGGTTCCACATTTAGGGAAAAAATGACCTAAAAAATAAAATTACGTAGGCTTATGACGCAATTGATCTACCTGTCACTGGTAGGTTAATAAAATCAATGCCAAGGCGGTTAGCAGCAGTGATTAAAGCATAGAAAGGTCCGAAAACACACTGGCTTAAGTTAAAATATTGTTTATTTTTAAATTTGTATTTTTTAGCAAAAAATTTCGTAATAAACTATTTTTTATTGTTTTTGTCCGGATACTTTTGCACACTGTTTTTGGATACTTTCAAACTGAATATTTAGTTTCAACAACGCATATTAGTTTTACAACCCTAAACACTTTTTTTTGTAATTGCAGTACTTTGGGCTACATTGTGTAAAAATATGGTGATATTCACATTATTATTTTTGATACTATTCGAGGTCAAAGTTTGCGAGCCCCGTTGTCCGGATACTTCTGCCCGTAACTGTACATGTATACTGTATACCTTGTTTAATCGAATAAACTCTTCACATTTCGCCTAAAACATTCCTAATTTTCTTGTAGCAAAATAGCATAGTCTTCCTTAGCTTTAGTACTGCATACATATTTTAATTTATTAAGAATCGGCCATGTAGCGGTTGCAGAAATTGATTAGGTTTTCTGCAATTAGGTACCAAAGTACCTATGTGACTGATACAAGATGTAGATAGTACTATTATTATTTTTAATTTACCATTTTGATTATGTCTTTTTTATCGAAATTGCCCCCAATTGGTTTATGTAGGACCTTTCTAGATTGGCCACCCAGGTCATTACGGATACTGCTGATATAATTTGATATTATTAGGTAGTGTGAGAGCTCTAGCTTCATCCGGAAACGAATTACTGTCTAGTTATAATTTTATCATCTATACGTAAAGACAAAATTATTGAAAATTACCACCGCTTGTTTATCGTTGCTACTTTGATAAATCGCTTCTACTATGTAGTCTTAATTGGTGTTGCTGTTGTCATATTTAATACTTGATGATGTTGTTAGCGAATAAAAATAACAAACACGACCCCGACATGACCTGGGCTACAACTTTCAATTTGCATTATATTCTGCGTTCTGAATTCGTGCAAGCAGCTCACTCGTTTGTCTTTCGTACCCCTGCACTTTAGCAACGCTATTTGCTCAACCAAGATGCTTACTTTAAACAAAAAGAATTTAAAATGGAACCTAAAAGTGTACTCAGTACTTACCTCGCTTTCTTTATTTCCGTTTGAATTCTCCCCCCAAAAACCTTCTTACCGTAGTCAAGTTGTATCTTGGCAATTGTCAAATTTAAAATATAAATTCTATCTTCATAAAATTTGGTTTTCCTTACAAACACTTCATGCATTAAATGTAACGGTTAATGTTATTAAATTGTGTTTTCCATCAAAATTCGTTGCTGCAGTCCCTTCGTACTATTTTCCAAGCACGGTTCTTGTCAGCGTCGCACTTTTAATGACAGTTCTGTGCTCACATTATTTTGGATTTAAGGTTCCACAGCTGAATGTCCTGCTTTTTAACGCGTTCTTTGTACAAGGTATGTACAAGTAATAACTTAATAAATTCAATAATTAATAACAGTCAATTTTGAAAATTTTCTAGAATTTATTTTTCTATTATAAGTAAAGCTGAAATTATTTAATTGTGTTTTTAACTTGAACATACAACAGGCGAAGCTAATGGGAATTTAAGATCAAGTCAGAAATCGAAGGTCACGTGGGAAGATCGGATTTTAATTTTCCTCCCACTAATTGTTACAGGCCTAATAATTATCGTTCCGGCTTGTTACTTTTACGATGCCAATTTTCCTATATTATTATTTTCAAGCGTGCCATCTAATTTAAAAAATACTTACACATTTTTCGGAGCTTTGTTTCTAGACATTGTACTCTACCTAATTGCATTATTTTACAGTTTTCACTACGAGTTTATTATTTGCGCTTTTATGCACTACACGCATGCGTCAATAGCTCTTCTAAGATCACGTCAATTAACTTCAGCGGATTATTCCTTAAGGGCTTTTAAAAAGCTGCAAACTCAATGGGAGACAGACACATGTTTAGCAGATGCAGACCAAAAAAACGTGGGACCAATTAAGAGCACAAACATAGATGATTTTAAACTTATTCGAAGTGTCCAACTTGCCCAGAATTTATTCAACTTGGGATTTTCAAAAATTATATTTTATAACAAAATACTCTGTTTAACCAGTGGGATCATAGGGGGCTATGTTGGTATAAAATACTTTCACTCGGAAATTGTCATAGCGGTATGTTTTCTTGGACTTGGTATAGTGACCTGCTCAGTTTTTCTTATATTTTTTAATAAGGCTTTTTCCATCCCAGTTAAAATGAGGGAGGTGAAGAATGCTATGTTGGTTAAGGAGGTTGTTGAGTACAGTCAGAGTAGGAAAACTGGGAAGGGTTCTGCTAGTTTGAGCAGAAGCAGGTTGGTATTGGAAATGCGAAATAGTAACAGAATAGAGCATGCACAAGTTTGCGAAAAAACTGAATACATACTGTTTATCAAGTCTGTCCCCCCTTTTGGAATTAAAGTCGGGGATTTTACAACTTTTGAAAGAGAGTCTACACCTATTTTTGCAGATTTTATTTTTAAACAAATTTTAAATTTGTTGCTTTCATTCTGACAAGTTAAACGCAATTGAGTGATGTGTGGTAGTCTTATTCTAATTGAATTTGCATTTTCTGAAAAACAAAAAGGTACATACACTATTTTGCACTTTCAAAAAACATATAAATAGAATATTTTGCTCTTTCAGAAAACACGTAAATAGAATGTTTTGCACGTTACAAAAACTTGTGAACATAATATTTTTCAATTTCCAAAAAACATGTATGTAAATAGAATATTTTGCACTTTCAGAAAACACGTAAATATAATATTTTGCACGTTTAGAAAACGTGTAAACTGAATATTTTGTAGTTTTAGAAAACATGTAAATACAATATTTTGCACTTTTAGAAACATGTAAATACAATATTTTGCACTTTTAGAAACATGTAAATACAATATTTTGCACTTTTAAACAAACATGTAAACAGAATATTTTGAAATTTTGGAAAACATGTAAATAGAATATTTCACACTTTAAAAAAAAATTTAAATAGAACATTTAGACCTTTTTAAAAACCTTTAAATAGAACAACTTGATCATTCAAGAAACTCGTGATCAACATTCTAAGCATGTATCCTATTTTACTGTATTTCTTTTGACATAGCTCATTTTAATCTTACATGTTATAGCCTAAATGGAAATAGGTCACTTTTGTATTTTATAGACGATGTGTATCATATCTATAGCTGGTTAATTAGGTATTTTGCCGATATTGTAACCCAAACAATAATTAAAGGCAAAAATTCTTGTTAGCACTGGTACATTTTTGTGTTGCCCATTCGGGGATTTTTTTCTTAAAAATCGTGTTAAAAATAAACAGGGCTACATATTCGCCTATACCATAAAGACATCCTTGAGTTTTTTTCCATCAGGGATACATAAGTATAAAGTTAACAGTAGACTCGAATATAAATCTACACATTTCAAGAACCATGTCCTTGTCAACGTTATACATCCCCTCTATAGTCACTGAAAAGCATTTGAGTGACCTCATTTGCGTCTTCAGTAACTTGGCTTCACCAGCCAGTGCCACCCTCTTCGCACCGTGACCTTTGACCTTCATTCGCTCATGCAAGTTCGTTGAACTCAACCCACTTTGCTTCCACTCCAATAAAAGATCCTTAGATTTCTGTTGAACCTGGCAGTAAAATGAAAATGTGAATACCAGAAAATTCGTGCAATTTGTTCCAATAAATCCTAAGCCAATGAGTAAAACTCCTTGAAATTTAATTGCACCATAAGCACAAAAAATCCGTAAGAAAATCAAGAGGACTTTTGTTGCAAGGATTGTAACCCGGTACATCTGATCAGTGCTCGCAACGCTAATTTGAATTTCCTTCCACATCTTTATCCTCACCATCGGTTCTCTCAGTTCCGAGTGAGTAATTCTGCATCTTTGGTCGCTGATAAATAATAAATAAAAAAGAAATTAAATAATTGTGAGATTTTTTTTTAAAAATTTTATTCAAGTAGCTACGATTTTTTGTCGCTACCTTACATAGTTCGTCCAGTAAAGCTAGGTGGGTGCAGATACTAGAGAAAGACGTAATCATGTTGAGACAAACGGTAGCAATATAATTGTACATTAGCCAGCCTTGAAATGTGGACGATGCCATCACTTATCATCACTATGAAAGGCGCCTTCGACAGCTTTAAAGTGTCCGTCCCGGTCTCACCATCCTCACTACTTCTGGTTGGCTGTACGAGTTCGAAAATCATCAAGGCTAGAAATTCGCGTGAGTTAGGACGAATGATGAACACGGCCACAATTACCAGAATGTTCATCCTAAAGGCTGAGTACGTAAGCTGGAGGAACAACTCACAAAATGCAATTAGCTTTGGTGTCCTGCTCACGTCATTTCGAACAAAGCTCCCTGTAATTTTGAAATGATTTTAGATTAACTTGGAGTTGTTCGTGCGAAAGTAAGGGTCAAGCAGGGCCGGCGTGACGGGTGGTTCAGGTGGTCCACTGAACCAGGGCCGGGCTCCAAAAGGGGCCGGGCTCAGGCAAACTAACAAAATAGCACTGCTAAAACGTATACAAATTGCAAACAGTGAGGGCCGTAACCAGGAGCTAGACCATGGCCGGGCGACATGTCGCGCCGGGCCTGGGGTCAAGGTACACTATCTTCGAATTCGTGCAGTTAGAAAATACTCAATTTTTAATTTTACTAAACTAGATCCAAAATATCGTGCGTGAAAGTGTGAAGACCCAAAAAATGACTCATATCCAATCCAAGTTAGAATCAAAATGTGCTATGTCAATATTATACAAACAAAATGAGAAACATGCGTGAAATGTTAATTAAGAGTTTTTGAAAAACGTATAATTTTCTCTTTTTTTAAATTTTTTAATTATTTTACCAATGGAAATTCTCATGTGTGCATGTTTTTTAAAAGGTGCATAATTTTATTATTCCATGTTATCGAAAAGGTGCAAAATTTTCTAATTCCATGTTTCTGAAAATTTTAAAATGTTCAATTTGCATGTTGTTGAAAGTTGTAAAATACTCTATTTACGCTTTTAGAAAAAGTGTAAAATATTATAGTTACATGTTTTTGAAAAGTGTAAAATGTTCCATTTACATATTTTTTTATGTACAAATTATTCTAATTAAATGTTTTCAAGACATAATTAAATTTTTTTGTAGATAGGAGATATTGTTTCTAGCTAAAAATGAATATGAGTCATTTTGGTTCTTCACAGAAAATTTTCTCCTTCTTCATTTTGTAGTGTATGTACACTGGTGAAAGCTAATAGAAAAAGATAGCAACGTTGTGAACAAAGACAATTTATGAATCGGTTGGGTACAATTTTTAGTTGTGAAACCGTTAAGAGCGTTTTTGGAAATAGGAAATTCGTTTGTTAGCTACAGTTGAGAACATTTATCACGAATTGGAACTGGGCTTCATTGAATATATATTGAAAAAATGATCCCGTAAAATGGAACAAATAATGATAAATGAATATAAAATGACGACGTTGGTACCTTTCACTCTCATGCGATGTGATGAGCGCTGGCTATAGAAGATAAGTGACGAAAGTTAACACACTTTAAAATAAATAATTGTAAAGGATAAAGTTATATTACGTGAGTCAGTCAGCTGTCAGCCAAGAAAATTTCATATTTATTGCTTTACTGTGTATGGCAAGAATTATATTTATTTTATAAAATAGGAAAAAACAAAAGCAATTATTATGACAGTTAACTTTAAATTTAACTAGATGGACCATGTATACCTTAAAATTATTGACATTTTAATTTATAAGTAGAACAAATTTAAGGAATTTGCCTAAGCACTTTCATTCAAATGTTCATATGAATTATTTAATTGTGTGCCAAGTGCCAATCAACGTCAACGAACCTTATATCGTTGTTGACCGAGTTCAATTAGGAGCAGTACAAACATCAATCGATAATTAATACAATTATAGGTACTGGCTTTACACAGGCAGTCGGAAGTTTTTGTTTTTGTATAATTTATTATACCTATATTTACTTTGTATATAGCTTACACAATAAATATCTATCATTCACGCAATAAACAATAACTATTTTGTTCGTCAAAGTAGGTTTAAAAAACAGTTTTATATCATATATCGTCTGTGAAGAACCAAAATAACCCTAATCCATTTGTAGCTAAAAACAATATCAACTATCTACACAAATATTCAAATACGTCTTGAGAGAATTTAAATAGAACATTTCGAGGGTGAAGTATCAAAATGGTTTGCTTCCACTTTTTGCTAAAAGCAAATTGGTTTCCTTCCATTTTTTGTTAAAGGCAAAATGGTGTCCTTCCAAAAGGCTGTCTGCAGCTGAAAATGGAAGGAAACCATTTTGCCTTTAACAAAAAATGGAAAAAAAACCAATTTGCTTTTAGCAAAAAGTGGAAGCAAACCATTTTGATACTTCACCCTCGATTTTGTACTTTTCAAAAACATGTAAATAAAACATGTTGCACTTTTAAAATAGATGAAATTAAAATATTTTGCAACTTTTCAAAAACATGGAATTAGAATATTTTGCACCTTTTCAAAAACATGAAATTAGAATATTTTGCACCTTTTCAAAAACATTTAAATAAAACATTTTGCACTTTTAAAATACATGAAATTAAAATATTTTGCACCTTTTCAAAAACATAGAATTAGAACATTTTAACCTTTTCAAAAACATGAAAGTAGGACATTTTACATTAGCGGTATTCATGATTCCACTTTATCAATTTTTGGCGCTAAATAGTTTCGCACTATAACGCGAAAGTCGTCTAGAATTTTGAACACCCCAACCTTTAATATGTTATAACGTTCGTGGTGGTTTTGTTGCTATTGGTAACAAATTATGCATAAACAACATCGAACCAAAAATAATTATTAATTATTTTTTTACAGCAAGACGCATTTATTATTACTTACACATTTCATTCTTTAACTACTGCATAAGCCGAGAGGACGGACAATTTTATTGAGCAAAGAGCAAAATGCCACGAACAAGTTTAAAGCGAAAACTTACAGAATTTCTAACTGAAGATGGTTATACAAATTGTATAATTGCTCAAAGCAATAAAAAATTGGACACCGAAATTGAGAACACAGTTGACATGATATGTTCGGTTTTGTCAGTGCGTTACGCTACTCCAAGAATTTTAGTTCCTAAAAGTTCGCACTGGTTTACATCAGTGCTACCATACATAGACGATGAACGGTTCTGTTCCCATCTGCGAGTTTCAAGGGAAGAGTTTGTCCGACTGATAATGTAAATATTAAACTATATATTACTTTCATTATTAAATTTACTTTTCGCAAGTTTTTCATTATTAAAATTAAAATTATTTTTAAAGAATCAATTTTTACTTTTAAAAGGATGCTAGAAAATGATCCTGTCTATTTGCAAAAAACAAACCGGCAAGTTGATTTCGTGAACCAAATAGCAATTTCCATGTACAAACTAGGGCACGGTGGGAGTGGGGGGTCAGTTTCTCATGTTAGCTCATTGTTTGGGGTGGGCGATGGTGGAACGGTTATGATAATAATGAAACGATTCATACAAGCTATCCTTCGACTAAGAAAGGAGCACATAAACTGGCCGAACAGAGAGGAAAGATTCCAGTTAAAGTCAAGAATGGAACATGTTTTACCCGGATGCGTAGGATTCGTAGATGGGACGCATGTTAATTTAAGTGAAAAGCCTAGCGTTGAAGTTCCCGACGACTACTTCTCACGTAAACAACAATACGGATTGCATCTGCAAGCTATTTGTGATCTAGACTTACACATTCGTCACTATTCTGTTGGTAGGACAGCAAGCGCGCATGATGCCAGGGTTTATGCAGAGAGTTCCATTGGGAAACGACCCCATGAATTTTTGAGTGATGAAGAATAGATTGCTGGTGATGCAGCATACAAATTAAGTGAGCATGTAATTACCCCCTATTGACAAAACGCAACTGGGAGTACTGATCAAAAAAGGAAAAAATTTAATTTACAGTTTTCTCGACAACGAATTAAAATTGAACACACTTTTGGGATATTATTGAAAGAAAAGTTTGGAAGCCTAAAAGAGTTGCCCATTCAAATCGTGGATAATCGATCACACGCATTTGCGTGTCAATGGATAGAGGCATGTATTGTTCTTTACGAAATCCTAAGAAGCGATCAAGACTATGGGTACTTACCAGAAGAAACAGATTACGATGGCCTTCGTAATTTATTGAATGATGATGAAGTTGAAGATGCATGTAATGATGTAAATACTAGAGCTGGGGAATTAAAACGAGAGAACTTAGCTGACTTTATTTTTGAAAATTATTAGCTATGCCGTAATATTACTGTTTAATGTTTATAAATTAATTTTGTTATTGTTTATATTACTATCATTTAAAAACTAATTCAAGTAATTTATGTACCTACTTATAATTATGTAACATAATTTACCTATTTAACTTTGCTAACTCCAACTTGAGAATACATTCTTGTTTTATTCGGTATTTCTCCAAGTCATGCTCCATTTTTTTTCGAATTTCATTTTTTTGAAATCAAACATCTGTTGCTTAAAGTCCTTGTCAGATCTGCATTGCTCCATTTCAAAGTCGAACTTTTTTTCATCCAAAAGATACCTCGAACTTCTTGCAAACGATTCTTCTTCCAACAGTTTCTGTTCCATAGTCAGTTTTTGCTTTTGAAGATCAATTTCTTCTCTCTGAACTTTGGTCCGTATGGCTACCATTTCAGTAAACTCAGAGTTCACTTGACGCTTTTGCTGTCTTGATCGCTTGTCAATTTTTGACGAGTTCACTGACGACGGAGATGAGTTAGTGTCATCGTCACTCAGTTCTTCTAAATTAACAAGCGGTTGAGAGACACCGTCCGTGCTGTCACTTACATACGGAGGATTAGAGCTTGCCCGACACGAGTAAATCTCATCCAGTTTGTCAAAATGCTTGCAACGTTTCAAAATCTCAGCTCTGACAGTTTCCTCATCCTCAATTCCTTGACCAGTATTGTTACGCCACTGTACTGCATTATCGTAGGATAACTTCAAAGTATTTTTCACCTTGTTTTTAATTGAAGTGCCATCGCAGTTTTGTAACTGAATTTCCGCCTGCATCCGGGTGTAGTAAGCCAGTGCATTTGGTTTCTGTAAAAAAATATCAATTGAAAATTGTGTGTATTCTATTTTAGATATTTTATTTACATACATAATTCAACAGATTGAAGCAAAACGACGTACTCATGTAAAACTGTGCATTTATTAAGTATAGTTTTAGTTTACCTCAATTTTTTTTCCACTCTTAACTGTTTCAATCATGAAATCAAGAATCTCCTCAATATCCGAGTCGCCCCATGCCCCATATCCTTTTTCCTTGTCTTGTAGATTTCACGGGGGAGGACGGGGCTTGTTTTCGTTTTCGTCTCTCTATTTAAAAATTAAGTTAATAACAAATTTGTTTGGGATCACATTTTTGTGTACTTTAAATTAAATTGTTGGGTAGAAAAAACAAGACAAAGCAATTATTACTTACTCGTTGGTTCCTCTCCGTTTGCTCCTTGACTTCCACTCATCATAAATTTTCAAAATAAAACACTTTTTTTATGGAAAACAGAAAATTTCTGCCGTAATTTTTTTTTCTGTCTACTCTCGGAGGGTACAATAGTCAGAGTGACTGTCAGAAATTTAAATTACATTATCATAAACAAATATTCCGGTTTGAACGTAATTCAAATTTATTTGTTTGAAACATTGAATGTAGTCAAGTTGCCGTTTCCACGGCGACAAATGATAGTCGCTATATCGCGCTATATTGCATTGCTTTTTGACACTATAGTGCGAAAGTGATATAACGCCAAAAATTGATAAAGTGGAATCATGAATACCGCTATTGTTAAAAAATATGAAAATATGAAAATAGAACATTTTACGTTTTTCAAGTCACTCCTAATTAACATTTGACGCATGCATCTCATTTTGTTTTTATGACATAGCTCATTTTGACTCCAGCATAAATTGGATATGGGTCATTTTGGTTCTTCACAGACGATATGTCACATATTAATTGCACCTCACAGACCTTACTATTGCTTTTAATCACTTTAATTGTTTAGAATAAATTGAGACAATTTGACAGCTAAATGTATTTAGTACTTTTCAAATTTGAACTAATATTTCTAAGACTCGTGTTTATTGGTTTCTGTACCAAAAACGTTTTGCAAAAATATTTTTAAATCGCATGAAACCAGTCAGCGCCCTGACCGCTGCAGCGGTCTCATAAATCTAGTTAGAGGTACGATATTAACAATGTGCATGATGTTTAAAGTATATTATATCGTCTGTGAAAAACTAAAATGACCCATTTCTAATTTAAGCTACAATCAAATTGAGCTATGTCATAAAACCAAAATGAGAAACATGCGTGAAATGTTAATTAGGAGTTTTTGAAAGGTGTAAAATTTTCTTTTTTTATATTTTATAAAAGAGTAAAGTAAAATGTTCTATTTACATGTTTTTGAAAATTGTAAAATGTTCTATTTACATGTTTTTGAAAAAGCGTAAAATTTTCTAGTTACATGTTTTAAAAAGTGGAAAATGTTCTATTTACATGTGTTCACAAGACATGTTTCAATATTTTTGTAGATAGTGGATACTGTTTTTAGCTACAAATGGAATGGATATGGATCATTTTGGTTCTTTACAAATAATATACGGCTCTGTACGATGAACCAATATACATATTTTAATAATGTTTGTATTTACCATTTCGAATACTAGTACATCAAGGGATAATCATAACGTCGAATTCCTAAATGCCTCCAAAACTCCTGCCTATCATGTAAGTAGTTTTGTAGTTCAGTGACTTGTGTATCAATTTTATAACATTTGTAATTATGGATCAGATTATTTTTGTATAGTTTAATGATATTTATTTTTTTGTGGCCATGTAGCACTTGGAATTCTGTAATAAAAACATAAAAAATACTAACTTATTTTATTATTTAAATAGTTAAAATCAAATTTTAAAAAAATAGTTACACCCAAAAATAATATTTTGTGTTAAAATTTTTTAAATATGTTTGAAACAATCATCATTGTTCATTGTTTAAAAAAACATTGTCTCACCCTGTCCTTTGCAAATGACACTAAAAGTTTTATACATTTCTTAGAAAAATCAATATCAGCCCAAGTAGCACATTGCTACCTTTTAGACGTGTAAAAGCAGTTGAAAATGGAAACGTGTAATCGTAAGTGTTCATTGCATGTTAAAAATACGTTAATGCGACAACGTGTATTTAGAAGCCTAAAATCTAATCGTTGACTAGTAGGCGAAAGTAGACCGCGATTTCACCGTGTATACATAAACGTGCTCATCACGTCATTCTGCGTTTATTGGTACTTTTTCTGACTTTGTAAGTCTAGTGGTTAGGAACTACTCGTGGATTAAGGCTCCACTGCGTGACTTATTACATAGATCGATAAAGATGTAAATATAAAATGTCTAAAGCATAATGAAACATTCATATATATTATTAAAAATAAAGCTGTAGAAATAAAAACTCGAGAATATTTATTACATCTTATTAAATGCATTTCTGCCACATATGCATTCTTGAAATAAAGTTAATTATCAATTAAAATTCTAAAACAATGATATTATATTGTTCTTAAATTAAATTTTATTAATGCTACATTATACTATAGCGCATGCTAGAATCTTTAGCATAGCAGTATAACTACCTACATATTTGAATTCCGATTCAAATAAAAAAAAAAGAAATTTTTTAATTTATTGTCTGTAAAGATGCACGAATTTAGTTTAATTTTGTATTTTTTTTTTTATGTTTTTCAAATTATTTTTTTTAGTACAGCAAGGGATAATCATATCGTCGAATTCCTAAATTCCTCCAAAACTCCCGTCTTTCATGAAGATAGTTTCGTACTTCCGTGATTTCTGTGTCAATTTTATACCAATTGTAAGGGTTGACGAGATCATTTTTGTATGGCTTTATTATATTTTCTTTTGGCCATGTTGCACTTGGAACCCTACATATAATAAATTAACAAATATTTAGTTACATTTTGTAAAGCGTAACTAACTCAAACATATGATTTTTAATTGGTTTAAATGTATTTAACACAATTGTCAACGTTTTATAAAAAAATCTTAATTGCCTTACCCTGTCCTTGCAAATGACACTATAAGTTTTATAAATTTCCTAGAGAAATCATATTGAGAGTCATGTTTTGTGATTTCTGGGAACAATTCGGTTTTAAATACAAACGGAATATCATCTAAATGTGTAGCAACTGTGGTTTTCAAATAAGCAAAACATGTGAAGTATTAATTATATTTAGTTCTGGTAAATAAATTCATCTTATGTGCAAATATCGTTTGGGACGAACTAAAATGTCCCATATCCATTTTTAGCTAGAAGTAATATCTATTATAGATATACAAACATATTCAATAATTCTTGAAAGCATTTAAACACAACATTTTGAACTTTTCAAAAATACAAAAATACAACATTTTGCACCTTTTCAAAAACAAAGAATTACATAGTTTATTTTGCACCTTTTGAAAAACATGGAATTAGAACATTTTGCACCTTTTCAAAAATATGAATTTCAAACATTTTGCACATTCTCAAAAATATAAATTTCAAACATTTTGCACATTTTCGAAAATATGAATTTCAAACATTTTGCACATTTTCAAAAATATGAATTTCAAACATTTTGCAGCTTGTCAAAAACATGGAATTGGAACATTTTACGCTTTTGAAAAATATGGAATTAGAACATTTTGCACCTTTCCAAAAACATAGAATTAAAATATTGCACCTTTTCAAAAACATGGAATTAGAACATGTTGCAATGTTTTTAAACATGGAATTATAACATTTTGCACCTTTTTGAAAACATGTAAATGTGACATTTAAAGCTTTTCAAAAACTCGTAATTAGCATTTTACGCATGTTTCCTAATTTAATTTTATGACATAGTTCATTTTGATTGTATAACTTAAGTTAGGTATGGGTCATTTTAGTTCTTCACGTTCACAGACGAATTGTATTATTTTAATCTCTACAACTTTTCTATATTCTATTAATTTGTTACAAACTTTTAGGTGCATATCCGTAAAGATCAAGAGAGCTTTGCTTCCCCTTGAACGAGAAAACATATGGATAGACGTTTGTAAACCGGGAGTACAATTCAACTGAATCGAAAATCCCTTGAACAAAGGTTCGATCCGACTCCAAGTCTACTAAATTTTGAAATGTATCCATGGAGACACTCTTATTTCTAAAGTAGTAACGTCGAATGTCACTTGAAAAATGATCTCTTATATATTGAGGAACCCAGTCGTCATCGTAGTGCAAAGTGATAGGAGCCACTTCGTTCCATTTGTTGTTCAGTTCAGACGTGGCCACAGGGTCCATGAGTGTAGCTATCATGGTAAAAGCATTACAATAAAAAAAAACTTATTTAATAACATTAGTAAATTGCAAATAAATTGACAGCGATTAATACTCAGGAAAATTATTACGCAGAGCATTAAGGAATCCACCCTCATTTTCAGTAAATCCCATGAAAATTGGAACCCTGCTAAAATCTCCTGTAAGTTTTGTGTACAAAGGATTAATTGGGTGAATAGGGTGGCGTGCTCGTTGACTCTCCACGGATGGAGCATATGTGGTTATTGGGTAGGATGCCCATTTCTACACAAAATAAACACAGTTAGATATTTTAAATCCTTACGATGTTTTCTTTTTATTTTTTGTTTTAGTATTTAAACTTATTGATAGTAGCAAGGATGGAATTCTAAAAAACGTACACGAATGATCTGGTTTTTTGAAATGTCGTTCATGTTTGCAGACAGTAGACACTGCTTTATTTCTGTCGAGGTCAGTTGTTCCTGTTCCCGAGCATTACCGGTCATGGCTCCACTAGTACAGTTTAAACGTTTTGCCAAAGTCCGTGCAGTTTGAAGTGAATTTTGTTTAAGGACCACTTTAGACAGAGAGGAGCAACTAAATGCTATGAGGCGGTGGAATAACCCTTATGGAGGTAGAATGTAGAAGAACAAGTTCAAAATTATAAATTAATTTTTAAATTAATTTTTTACTACTCTGGCTGGATCTGCTTCTGCTATAGCCCAGTAGTACCAAGCCTAATTTACTATGTATGCAATAAAATTATTTTTAAGTCAGTGTAACGGACATTACTGTGCAACATGGTTCCCGTGCGACTACCTACATATCGTCAGTGAAGAATCCTTCTGTCGTAAGTCCGGTGCACTGCTAAAATCATTCTGTCGCAAGTCCATACGATTCTTTAAGTCATTGTGTCGCAAGTCCATTCAATTGGTAGCTAAATACTGTCGAGGTCGCTTTCGCGTTGGCCTATGTATTAATTGGGAGTGGTATGTTACTGACTGTATTGCGTTCATGACGTACACTTAGGGGTCGTCCACAAAAGACGTAGTTAAAACTCTATTTCTAGAAAATTTTGCACTTTTAAAAAACATGTAAATCGAACATTTTACATTTTTCTCAAACATGTAAATATAACATTTTACAGTTTTAAAAAACATGTAAATAGAACATTTTGCACTTTTGAAAAACATGCAAATTGAACATTTTGCACTTTTAAGATGCATGTAAATAGAACATTTCACACTTTTCAAAAACATGTAAAAAGAACATTTTGCCCTTTTAAAAAACATGCAAATTGAACATTTTGCACTTTTGAAAAACATGTAAATTGAACATTTTGCACTTTTGAAAAGCATGTACAGTTGCATTATTTGTAAATTGAATTTTTATAACGTCTTTTGTCGACGAGTGTCGAATGCGCGTCTATAAACACAATACAATCAGTAACGTACCACCCCCACCTAATCCAAAGTACATCGCGGAAACGACCTCGACAGCAGCTACCAATTTATTGGACTTACAACAGAATGATTCTTCACCGACGATATATGTATATCACAGCTTACCTTTTCCTGCTGAGGATAGGACCAAACTATTTGCTACAGTTGAGCCAGCACTATAACCTAATAGAGAGACGGAGTTGGGATCCCCCCCAAAATACTCAATATTTTTTTGAACCCATCTCAATGATAAAGCAACATCTTTGATACCTAAATTTCCAGGAATGACCTCGTCAGCCGTGGAGAGAAATCCTTTAAAAATACAAAAAATTGTAGTTTTTCCTAGGCCAGCTTTAAGGCTATATGATAGTTTGTTAAAAAACAAAAATAGAATGTTCTTGTTGTTGAAGTTACCGAATGCTCCTAAGCGATAATTTACTGATACAAACACGGTGCACTCGCTCATAATATACTTTGGATCATAGTGTGTTCCATGTCCATGTTCAAACCCGCCTCCGTGAATATGAAAGATGACTGGATTGAGACTACCGCGATCATCTACCTTTTGCTTTTGACATTGCTACAAAATTATTTGAAATTTTTAAATAATTAATTCTGCTTAATTCAGCATCAGTTTCTTTTTGATTTTTTCTTGTTCAAATAATATGCTTTACCTAATTTTTAGGGCTATATATACAATACACTTCGCTATTTTCGGCAATATAATTAAAATGGCGGCTCGATTAGAAACTATAAGAAAGCTTACGTCATCTGCTGGGAAGTAGACATTGAGAAAAAGACAATCTTCACTCCCAACGATTTGCTTCTTGGGGGTCACTTGTGCACATACCGCCCCAGGTTTTGTAGCGTCCCGGAGCTCAGACAGTTCATCTGCTTCCTCAGCTTCCTAAGTAATGATAATTAATAATTTTAATTGTATTTTCTCTGTAAAATATTTGATTTTTAAATTATATAACTAAATGGATGACTAAAAACATTATTTTTCTTTAATTGTTTTTTAAACGAAGTAAATTAATCAATGAATATAAGTTAAATTGAATTGTAAAACAGCATCTGAGCCATTCATCACCTCAAGCCTCGCAGGTGGCTTCGCATAGGGAATCCCAAGAAAGCTACAGTATCGTTCTCCATCACGACCTTCTTCAATATTTCCCCGAAGGCTTCCAACGCGTAATTGTAACGCACAGAACTTACCAATAACGTAGTTTTGAGCAGCTGAAGGATGTATGAAATTGTGAAATTCAGAAATTCCACCAGATATTATGAAGAACAAGAAAAAAAGACCCATATTTGTATCTTTTTTTCTTTGAGAATGTGAATGCCAAAATAACTTGGTATTCACATTCTCATTGAATTGTAGTTTGAAGATAAAAATTTCTTAGGAATGCTGCGTAAGTCCTTAATTCCGGTGAAGCTTTAAAGTTAATAGATAATAAAGTATTAGAATTTAATTATGTTTTCTATCTGTAACGTAACGTGCATTCTTCAAATTTTTTGAATGGAATCGATCAGTTAAAAACTAAAATAAAGAGGTGATGTGTATAAATTAAATTTTAATCACTAATATGTGGTAGCAACACGTGCTAAAATGTTCAGCATAGCGTATTAACTGCCTCAATTCTGTTCAATTGTCGTTGTTGTCCTAATTAATAATTCATGTAGACAACATATCTAAACAATATGGAGTGACGTATGTTTCAATGAACTTGAATTATTTAGGATGAGGTTCTTAATTTTAAAACTCTTAAATATTTTTGAAGTGTGTTGTACCACGTATCGCAATTCAATAAAACAATCTAACATATATATGCACACATAATTGGTGCTTTAAGTAAACCTATATAGATGAAGATATTTTAATTTATAAAGGATCAAATTTGAAAAAGCTCGAATTGAAGGGTTAACAGCAGATGTATTTGCAGCAAGCTGGTTAACGGGGTTATAATATTAGTTTAATTATTTCTTCTTTGTCTTTGACTGTCCAGCTCGATGTAGTCCTGTTTTGTATTAGATGCAGAATTCCATTTCGGATTTTGAATTTGGTGGCTGGGTGGTTTTTTTGTCTATACGTAAGTAGTAATCTCATAGTTTGGCGATTTTGTTAAGAAAACGCTACAGATATACCAATTTTTCGAGTTGATGGGTTATTTAAGAGTTAAAATTTAGCCTTTGTTATTTTATTCTTGTCGTTTATTTGTACAAGGTGAAGCAATAATGGGCTTGTGTATCTATGTTAAGGGCTTCCATTACAGTAGGCATTGTCAATTTCATGTTATTTTCTCAAGTTTTAGAAATACTAACAGGTGAAGAACTTTAAATTTCGTTTCTGTTCTGTTTTCATGTATTTTTTCAGTAAATATAAAAATCAATAATTTCCTATTATTGGAGCACTTTTAAAGCAATTTAATTTCCTCGTCTTTGTTTTCGTTTTTTCTTCAATTTTGTTATTTCAGTGTTAGCGTTTAAAAGCAGTTTGTGTATGATTTGAACTTCACGTTTTAGTGAATGGTAGAAAGAATTTAATTTTCCCACTAACAGCCAGTACGTGTCATTTTTTGTCGTTTCCGGCTGTTAAGTTAAAGGTATGTGTGTTTTCAAATGTAGCAGTATTTGCAGAATCAGCAGAGGTACCAAAACTTGAAAGATGTTTTTGTTGGCTTTTTTCAGTGTTGTGTTTGGGTGCTGATGTAAACATTTTTTGAATTTGGCTTTAGAACTGCTATATTTTCCTTCTTTGATATTGAAGAAAGCAATAAAGGCTGATTTTTGGAATTTTAAACTAGGGTAGGGTCGTCTAATTGTGATCGCTTTTTGAAAAACTTTTGGTTGTGCTATCCGTAAAACTTAGTAGAAACAATTTCGAAAGCAACGACCTTTGAAGTTTAACAAACATACAATTTTGAGTATTTCCACTAAATTTCATAAAATTCTGATGGTTAATCTTTCATCTACAAGAGTTTAAAGAATTCACTCTTGACTGAGTTGGAAGTTTGTTAAGTCCGGTAATTGTGATACGTCTGCGTCTAATTGTGATCGACTAATTTAATGTTGAAAGTAATATTTTTTAAACTCTAAAAACGTAGTTAATAAGCTTAATTTGTTGTATTAATGTAATTGTGAATGACTGGTCATTTCAATCGTCGTTTTTATTTTGATGTATGCCCACCAACGTTTATTGCGTTGATAGTATCAAACTGAATGTGTTAATTACTCTAAATCTTATATAACACGCTAAATTACGTGTATGAAAAATTAGCGTTCAAAGTGTGACATTATAATACTTTTAACCTGCTTTTGCAGTTAAATATTCATTATTTACAGACAAATCAGCACAGTTCAGGTCAAAGTCAGTGTATTTTCCAATACTGCGGTTGCACGCTTAATAGCATTAGTATCACATTTACACGTCACACGGAAGCGACTTACGTTTTCGAAAATAATTTACCAAAAGAAAGACCAAATTATAATTCAATCTAAATTGAGCTTATCTTGTGCCTATTAACCATGGTTATCTCTAGCGTAGTTAGTATTATTGAAAATATTTTCGGAACAGTAATTTAGAGAGGTTTGAATATAATGAAAACAAACTCTTCTCACTAATTAAATGGCAATCGTAGATTTTTTGATTTTTTTCTTCAACAAGATATCTGAATTTCACGGCAAAGATTAACTATTACACACTCATTAAGTCGTTGATTAAAGTAACACAAAATTCGAGCATTGGCTGTCGTTCGTTAGGAGACGGTTTCATAGTATCACAATTACCTGATTATCACAATTAGACGACCTTACCCTATTGGATTTTGTTGTCACGTATTGAAAAGATTTAAGACCTGATGCGTATACAATTAAATTTAATTAATTTTGAATCGCTTATGTTGCACTTATAGTCAAGTTATCTATTTTGCGTCTTTGGTTTTTTGCTTATTTTGTTTTTACAATATAAATTTTTGACAAAGAGTTTTAATACATACAAACAGTTGAGCTAATTTATTTACTAATTATATTATTAGATGCATAGGAAAATGCAATTTATGTTTTCGTATGTTAATTTGTATGTGGTAAAATATCAATATCTAGCAGCACTACACTCATCACACGTCTACACAGTATCACGACTCAGGTAGATATTAACTTTCTAAACTCAACTTGCGGTTTGTCGTTGAACTTTGTTTAGTATTGGCGGTAGTGGCGGCTATTATCATTTTTCTCACTTGCTAAGCGTTTTGTTTTCTATTGGTATACTTTGTGTTATCAAAGGTGATTTTTTATTCATTAATTAATGTCACTTTGCCTACGTCTGCTGCATATACGGTAAAATGCCGTTGCCACGATACTCACAATACTGACCTTGTGACGCATTGTGTAACTTTTTCTTTTCTCTGAGGTGCATTGCCTCTTTACGTGCTGTCACTACACAGTTTTCTTTTTTCTAAAAATTAGAAACAACGCATTGCACATTGTTGGGAAATTACCGCTTACGTCAAGATACCTGGCCAGCACCAGTTTCTTGCGCACGCTAGTTTCTGCCTGTCAGCCACATCGGCACCCAACGTGCTGTTAATAATAAAAGTATCGCGTTGCTACACAAACAATTAGACAAATTGAATAGCACAGTTTTTGGAAATCAACGCTTACGTTTACTGCACCTAGACAGAACAGTACCCCTGCCTACGCTAGTAACTCTCCGTAAGGCGCATCGCCACTTTGCGTGCTGTTACTACTAATAGTACTAAGTTGCTACACTAAAATATGAAAAAACTAAATAGCGACAGGTAAAGACCGTCCAACGCGTTAGTGTAGGTACTGCGGGCAGGCCAATTATAGCATTCGGGACGGTTCAGATCATAATCACGAATATGTGCCGCGAGAATCTTTCTAAAATTTGAAAGACAATCAGATTTTGAAACCATCGTCACAACCCTGACAACAGAGTACAACTGGCTAATGGCTTTCGGCCTGCAAATTTTTCCTATCATTCAAACGCCACAAATTTGGAAAACAAGTACACCTGGTGTTACAGGAACATCAGGCTAAATATATATCCGTCAGATGTAGGTCTTCCTATCTCAAAACAAGATCCCGCAAAATCAGTCAAATCTGATGTAGTTTAATATTGTTTACCATAGATAGTCCAATTATAATTAAAATGCCTGTTTGTATCAGTTAAGTTAAGTTGAGGTCAAGGCTAGGGTAGGCGCATTTAAAATTCCCTGGGCATTTGGGAACTTTGGGAGGGAAAAAAGGAAATTTTGGCAAAATTACGTGTGTTGGAAGTTTGAAAGTACTGGGAATTTTCAACATTCCAGGAATTTTCAAACAGGGAATTTTGGAAACTTTGGGAATTTTTAATACTCCGGCAGTTTTTAAACAGGCAATTGTGGGAGCTTTAAGGGTTCCGGGAATTTTTAAACAAGAAATTTTGAAAACCTGGGGAATTTTTAATATTCCGGAAATTTTCAAACAGGGAATATTTGAATTAGGGAATGAAAATTCCCTAAATTCCCATAATTTCCAAGGGAGTTTTGGGAATATAAGGTAATTTTTAAAACTGGGAATTTCAGTAGGAATTCTGCCAAAATTTTCTTCCCTTGGAAACTTTGAATCGGGAGGGAATGAAACGCTAGGAAGTTTGAATAAGCCATCCCTAATCAAGGCTCTACTTGATTCTAGAGCAAACCTGTCGCATATAAACTCGTTTATCGTTTATTACCTTCACATTACCTTTCCTTCATCTACATCTATCCTAAATACACCGATTTGTTTGACACTGACAAAGGTTGGCTACCGTAACCCACAAGTTACTAAATGCGTTATTTTTTTGTGACTAGCCTGAATAAGTGTAATGTAAAGTTTGAAACAAAAATGTTAATCTGCAACGTTGAATCAGTTACTTCTAAAATTGTATTTTTATTTTCCACACTAAAAGCTTATTTTCGTCATTGAAAGTAATTGTTGCGCCGTCCAAAGCTTTTCCGAATTGGGCGAGTTGAAACAAATATCACACAAATAAAAACATTAAAATAGTAACACGCAGTGATATAATTTTGTATTAAAATTTTAATAGTATATACTAAACATTAATCATTGTGTTAAGGATGCCTCTATGGTTTGTATGAATGAAATGAATGTCTGTGTGTGTAAAGGCAATCTCTTAAACGGTGTACCTATATAGATAGGTATAGTGTTTATTGTCGTTCTCGCTGTATGGCTTGTAAGAGGTACAATATTACTTCTCAGTAGTTCACACAGTTCTGTCTGCAATAGTGCAGATCAAGTGCAGAGCAAAGCTCTGATTATGAATTACGATGACGATACACTAATCGTAAACATTGTCGTCATCAATATATTATGGGACGATAGTCCTTGTGTACTACACGTACATAACAATTGTTTGTAATCGTCTCAATCTGCCCTTGTAAATGACACTATAATTTTGGTGGTGATGGGTTCGTATAGGAGTCTGCCATCAGTGACGCGTGTGTTCGGGGACATCGGAGTCTACCCGGGTCTTTTCCAATTCTGGCGGAGTACATAGGAAAAATACATAGGTACGTATAATATATTATTTTGAACCTATTTAAATGGACTATAACATTAACATAAAAACTATAATTAACTAACTATGATTAAAATTAATTACAATTAAAATTATTTTGCACTGATAATGATATAATAAAATTCAAGTGACCAAATACTAATAAAAATCGTCTCCCTTGGAGTTTTGTTTTAGTTTTTCAGGTGACCCGACCCTGTTTGTTGATTTTTAGGGTAGCCAGATTTTCAAAATTTCAAGGCGGTAAATTGAACTAGATCTTTACAAATACAGGTATGTACGTAAATAATATTACAATACGGGTTAATTACATACTTATATTTAATCATATGACAATTATATTTACTAATCTTAACTTTTAATTACGATTACCATAAAAATTGTATTTAAATAATTTAACTAATGTTGTTACTTCCCATGGAAGTTTTTGTTTATGGTTTTTCAGCCCTCAAAAAAGAAAAGTAGCTGAGGTAAGTAGACTATGAACTATATACTATTATTTGATTGTAACTATTAGTGACATGTGTCTGCCTTGACGGTTACAATGTTTAGAATGTATTGTTAGGCATGTGGATATTATCTCATGGGTAGCCCAGACAGCTGGCTTCTGCGTTTGCTATAATTCCCAAATGAGTTGAGACATGAAATATAGTCGCTAATACAACTCGAAGAAAAAATCCTAATTGGTACATATCTTTTACGCTCCCAGAGCCTTAGGTAGGTATTTATTTTTAAATTTTCATTAAATTATTGTATAATTAATGTAGGTTAGTAGTATACTTGTCCCGAGTACTACACTTTTAGACTATCTAGCCAAAATAAATTTAAATTCGTAAATAAATAAAATAAAATATGAAAGTTTTTCAAGAGGTACGGCTCTGTCCGAGCTCCTCCAAAATTCAAAATAAATGTACAGTGTAGGAAAAATGAAAATAAACTATATAAATCCAAATAGTATAGGAGGTCTCCTCTATGAGGTGTCAAAAGTGGCTATTTACTAAAATTAAATTCTATTACTATATTAACATTTAAATTAACTAATAACCGTCAAGTATATACCAATTAAAGACATTTTAGTAGGGTTTTGTTTAAATTAATTTTAAAAATTACATAGTAACCAAACATTTTCTGTGGTGCGTATTCCTCGCAGTAAGTGCAAAAAATCTCACCTTTCGAACACGTCTCCAACCTGAGCTCGGTTAATCTGTCCCCCTGGTTATGGGGCCGACTCTAATGTCACGGAATTAGCTATTTTGGGAGTAATATTTCGGCCCTCCAGTGATTAGCCACTGAGCCACAGCAACCATTTGGTACTAGCTGGAGTGGTTGTGATGTCTGGCTGGATAACGAGTGCGAAGTAGCGACACACTGATCGTGTCTCCGTATCACATCGATATTGTTTGGTTACAAAAGAAAAATTTCAATTTACATTTTACAAATTTTATGGTTTAGCCACTATTGGTACTTCTTAGCCTACAAATATTGTCTTTATTTACTATATACTTGTCGTTCATAGTGTCTAGTAAATTATGGTTTCTAGAGCCCTTAGGGCGTCCAGGTCTACGTCTAGGTAAATTTATATGTTGTTGAACATCGAATTGTTGGTTCTCGTTTTGATTAGGCATGTTGATTGATGGCTGCTCAGGTGTGAGTATAGGTGGGTGCAAGTTAGCTGAAGGAGTAAACTGTCTTATTGGAGATGAAGAAGACAGAGTAGGGGGTCCCGGATCCTGGAAAGAGGACGGGCCCGAGCCGAATAGTGTGTGGGGTGGTCTTTCTAAAGTAGCCTCCTCACTAGTTGGTTGTGGTCTGTCCTCGCATACACCTGCTCCCTGCTGTCTGTTAAGTTTCCTCCGAGGTGGAATGATTTCTCCTCGTCTCACATAGTCAGGCCTGAGTCTTTCAACATTAGCGTTAAACTGGATCAGTTTATTTTTGTGTCTGCCCTCCAGTTTATACACGTTCAAGCCGACATCCTCAATTATTAGATATGGGCCTGAAAAAATAGATAAAAGTTTTTTAGATGTTCCTTTCTCACGACGCTTATTTTTTAGCAATACTAAATCGCCGATTTCGAATCTCAGGTAGCGTCTACTGGCATTAAATCGTTTGGCCCACTCGGTTCGAGCATTTTCGATTGCCAATTTAGCCATTTCTCTTGCATCACGACCTCGCTGATGCATATCAATGGTGGTCTCCTCGGACAAGAATGGAAGCTCCGTGTCTATTGGTAATGTCGCTTCACGTCCATATAAACAATAAAAGGGAGTTAGATTTGTCGTGGAGTGTATTGATGTGTTGAGGGAAAGGGTTAAAAACGGTAGTGCTTGATCCCAGTGCCTTTTCTTCTTTTCAATAAAACATCTTATCATCTCCATGAGTACATCGTGGGTTGCTTCTACAGCTCCATTTGTCCTTGCCATATATATAGAGGAGGTGATATGGGTCGTGCCTAGAATCTGATTCAACTCCATGAGTGTTTCGTTAATAAATGAACGGCCGTTGTCACTTTGAATATATTTCGGCACGCCATATTTAGTTACAATCTCTTTCATTATGAATTTGGCTGTTACTTCAGCAGAACAATTTGGTACGGCCTTGCATATTAAAAATTTTGTGAGGTAACATACCGCAGTAAGTATATACTTATTCTGGTTCGTTGACGTAATTATAGGCCCGGCATAATCGATCTGAATCCGTTCAAAGGGATGAGTAGGTATTTCTATAAGCTGGAACAATCCAGCTGGTTTAACTCTTGGTACTTTGTTGTGCTGGCACTGCGGACAGGTCTTCACAAAATTTATGACATCCGTTTTGAGTCTCATCCAGAACGCACGTTGTCGGATTTTATGTAAAGTTTGTCGGATTCCTAGGTGACCTCCGAGTTCCGCAGTGTGGAGGCAATGCAAAACGTGTCCTCTCAGCGCCTCGGGTATTACTGTCAATGCTTTTGCTCCTCTTGGATCTGTGTTTTGAAAATATAGAATTCCATTAAATATTACATAATTTTCAAACTTATTATGGTGCCCTGCCTCTAGTGCATTCATGATTTGAGCTAGTTTAGGGTCTTCAAGTTGTTTGCGCCGGAACTCTGGATCGGTGGCGGCTTCGTTAACCATCCATACTGACAAGTCCATGTCAGTGTTTCGGGCTCTTGAGAGAAGATCCGGTAAAAAGTTGAGCTTTCCTGCTAGATGTTTCAAATTAATAATGTTGAAATCGTTAAGCACCATTGCTTGTCTGAAGAGTTTAGGACTCATCGGTATTTTCTTAGATGTGAGTAGCGATGGTAAAATGGAATTATCCGTTTCAATTGAAAAAGCAATCCCCTTAAGAAAATGTGTAAGGCGTTTCAACGCCCATGTTATTGCAGTTATTTCCAAAACTGGCACTTGGTAGTTGCGCATAGCAGGTGATAGGGCCTTGCTTATACATGCAACTAGTTTTTCCATTGGTTTACTGTCAATTATGTGGGTCTGAAAAAGAGCTGCTCCTAGCCCCCCAGTCGATGCGTCCGTACGGAGTGTGGTGGGAAGGGTGGGGTCGTAGTGCGCCTGAATCGGTGCTGTAGTTAATGCAAGCTTCAATTTTTCAAAGGCCTCTTGACATTCGGTAGTCCAGTTCCATGGTACATCCTTTTGGAGTAAATGATTTAATGGTTGTGCTATTGATGCTAAATTTTGGACAATGGTCGCGTATAAGTTGATGCTTCCTAGAAATGATTGTAAAGATTTAATCCTTGTTGGTGGGCAAATTTTTCGTATTGGATCCACAAGCTCGGGACTGGGTCGTCGTCCATGTTCGTCGATGAGAAATCCCAGTATTTCAATTTCTTTATATCCTAGCTTACACTTGCTGGGTTTCAAACGGAGGTTGTTCACTATTAATCGTTAATATACCTTCTCCAATGAGTTTATGTTTGCGTCCACGTCTTCGCTAGGTACGATGATATCATCCAGGTAATGAAGCACCTCATTGTACTGTAAGTTTCCAAATAAGTTTATCATCATTTTGCTGAAGAATGAAGGAGCTCCTTGCAGACCAAAACTATGCTTAGTACATTCATAAACTCCATGGCGTGTAGAGAAAGCAGAAAGCGGTATACTTTCTTCATCCAGGAGTATTTGATTATATCCACTTTGAAGATCCAATGCTGAAAATATTTTCATCCCTCGAAATCTATAAATAATGTCCTGTATTAAAGGGAGTGGAAATATTTGTTTACGTGTTCTCTGGATCAGAAATCTGTAATCACAAACGACACGATACTGGCGTTTATTTGGGTCCGGGCTTTTCTTGTTTACCAAAAATGAGGGGCTTGAAAACTCGGAGTTTGATTCCCGTATGGTTCCATCGCGTAATTGTTCAGCCACTTGACGCGATATTTCTGCGTGTTGCGCCTCCGACATCGGATGTGGTCTGATTTGAAATGGCGTGTTGTCTGTCAGTTCAATTTTGTACTTAGCGTGTGGGTAGGCTCCAAGAGAAGTTCTACTAAACATAAAGGCCTTTTGGTATTTTTTCACGGAGTTTCTATATTTAAGTAAATCCTTTTGACTAATTTTTGAATCAAACGCAACTGAGTCGATTTCCTTCTCGAGATCCTCACCTTCGTATACCGGGATGATGGGTTGTTGCGCTGGAGATTGTGCCGATATGTTAATAATTTGTCGAATCTCCATGACTTGAAGGTTTGTTAGCTGGGCGGTGGCAATGACTGCTCTAGCTGGTATTATTATTGTATCCTCTGTGGGGTTTATTACTCTTATAAATTGTGAATGGTTTGAAATTAAGAATTCAGGGATAATCAGTCCTTTGAAATGTCGTTGTCCTAGAGAAATAGCTTCCCAGGTAGATGTGTTGGCTTCAGAGTTGCAAAGCTCTGATTATGAATTACGATGACGATACACTAATCGTAAACATTGTCGTCATCAATATATTATGGGACGATAGTCCTTAGGTACTACACGTACATAACAATTGTTTGTAATCGTCCCAATCTGCCCTTGTAAATGACACTATAATTTTATTTATTTTCTTAGAATAATCCATCTCAGGGTCTCTTTCCGTCATTTCTGGGAATTATAGGATTTTAATTAGAAACAGAAAATCATCTCATGTGTAGCAGCTTGGGACGACATGCAAAAAAACAGTCAAGGTATTATATTATATTCTACAAGTTTCTTTAACATAGCATTTTTATAACAAAATATTCAAATTCTGGTTGAATTTCACCTCAATAGGTAATATATCTCTATCTACTATACATAATATCGACTTTTCATAATAAGTTTAAAAGCAAAACTGCCAAGAACGCGTGTTGGATAAACAAAAAAATGCAACGCAATCAATAGATTAACTTTTATTAGAAAGGCGTAAAATTTTTTAACAAATTTAATTCATTGTTGACCACAAAATAGAATTTAAAGATAAGCTAATCGGGTGACAGCAGGTCAAAGAAGCAAAAGAAATAGAATAATATTTCTACAATTAATTAGGTTTAAATTTTAAATTATGTAGTGGTATGTACGTGTAGATGCACTTTAGTTTAATTTAGTATGTTTTTTTATGTTTTCCAATTTCAATGCTTTCTAGTACAACAAGGGATAATCATATCGTCGAATTCCTAAATTCCTCCAAAATTCCCGTCTTTCATGAAGGTAGTTTGGTACTTCCGTGATTTCTGTGTCAATTTTATACCAATTGTAAGGGTTGACGAGATCATTTTTGTATGGTTTTATTATATTCTCTCTTGGCCATGTAGCACTTGGAACCCTACATATAAAATTACCAAATAATTAATCACATTAATTAAAAACTATTTAATTCACAAATATTATTTTTAATTGTTTTATTCTGTAAGAATAAAATTAATGTTTCAAAAAAAATTCAATTGCCTCACCCTGTCCTTGCAAATGACACTATAAGTTTTATAAATTTCTTAGAGAAATCATATTGAGAGTCTGTTTCTGTGATTTCTGGGAACAGTTCGGTTTTAAATACAAACGGAAGATCATCTCCATGTGTAGCAACTTGGGATTGCAAATAGGCAATACATTTAGTTATAGCAATATTAAATTTAGTTCTGGTAAATAGATCATCCATCTAATGCGCAAATATTGTCTGTAAAGAACCGGAATCATCCATATCCATTTTGAGCTAAAACCAATATCGACTATCTACAGAAATATTCAATATGTCCTGAGGGCATTTAAATAGAAAGCTTCAAACTTTTAAAAAAATAAAAATACAAGATTTTAGATTTTACACCTTTTTAAAAACATGGAATTAGAACATTTTGCACCTTTTTAAAATCATGGAATTACAACATTGTTTTATACATTGTTAAAACACATGGAATTAGAACATTTTGCACCTTCTCAAAAACATGTAAGTAGGACGATTTACGCCATTTTTCTTATTTTGATTTTATGACATAGCTCATTTTTAATGCAGCCTGAATTTGATATGGGTCATTTTGGTTCTTCACAGACGATATGTAATATTTTAATTTTAGTAAATTTTAATGTACTGCATCAATTTGTTACCAACTTTTAGGGCCGTATCCGTAAAGATCAAGATAACTTTGCTTTCCTTTAAAGGAGAAAACATATGGATAGACCTTTGTAAATCGGGAGTACAATTCCACTGAGTCAAAAATCCCTTGAACAAAGGTTCGATCTGACTCTAAATCTATTAGGTTTTGAACGGTATCCATGGAGATGCTCTTATTTCCAAAGTAGTAACGTCGAATTTCACTTGAAAAATGATCTCTCAAAATTTGAGGAACCCAGTCGTCATCGTAGTGCAAAGTCATAGGGGCCACTTCGTTCCATTTGTTGTTCATTTCAGCCGTGGCCTCAGGGTTCATGAGTGTAGCTATCATGGTGCAAGCATTACAATAAAACTTATTATTTAAGAAAATTAGTAAATTTCAATTTAATTGACAGCGATCAATATTCAGGTAATTATTACGCAAAGCATTAAGGACTCCACCCTCATTTTCAGTAAGTCCCATAAAAATTGGAACCCTGCTAAAATCTCCTGTAAGTTTTGTGTACAAAGGATTAATTGGGTGAATGGGATTGCGTGCTCGTTGACTCTCCACGGACGGAGCATATGTGGTGATTGGGTAGTTTCCCCATTTCTACACAAATTAAACACAGTTAGATAATAAAATTCTGAATTATTTTTTTAGTTTTATTTTAGTTTTTTTAATATAGGTAGTAAGCAAGAATGAAATCCTAAAACACCTACTTGAATTATTTGGTTTTTTAAAATATCGTTCATGTTTGCAGACAGAAGACACTGCTTTATTTCTGACGATGTCAGCTGTTTACTTACGCCTCCACTAGTACAGTTTAAACGTTTTGCCAAAGTCCGGGCAGTTTGAAGTGAATTTTGTTTAAGGACCACTTTAGACAGAGAGGAGCAACTAAATGCCATAAGGCGATGGAAGAGCCCTTATGGAGGTAGAAGGTAGAAGAAATAGCGCAAAAAGTTAATATAATGTTTGAAATTCATTTTTACTACTCTGCTCCGGCTGGATCTGTTACAGCCCAGTCCCAAGCCTTATTTACTGTGTAGGCAATGTTTTTAAAGTCAGTATATAACACACATCACTATGTGACATGTGACATGGTTTCCATGTGATTGCCTATGCACATATATATATATAACGTCTGTGCAAAACCAAAATGACCAATATCCATTTTTAACTTATTACAATAACTACTATCTACAAAAATTGTGAAACATGTCTTGAAAGCATTTATATAGAATATTCTGCACTTTTATAAAGTGTGTGAATACAACATTTTGCAGTTTTCAAACACATCGAATTAGAACATTTTACACTTTTCAAAAACATGAAATTAGAAAATTTTACACCTTTTCAAAAACATGGAATTAGAAAATTTTACACCTTTTCAAAAACATGGAATTAGAAAATTTTACACCTTTTCAAAAACATGGAATTAGAATATTTTACACCTTTTCAAAAACATGGAATTAAAAAATTTACACCTTTTCAAAAACATGGAATTAGAAAATTTTACACCTTTTCAAAAACATGGAATTAGAATATTTTACAACTTTAAAAAACATGTAAAAAGGACGTTTTACGTTTTTAAAAAACTCGTAATTAACATTTTACGCATGTCTCTCATTTCGTTTATATGACATTTAGCTCATTTTAATTGTAATATATAAATTTGAAATGGGTCAGTTTGGATCTTCACAGACGATATATATACAGCAGCTTACCTTTTGCTGCTGCGGAAAGGACCACACTATTTGCTACAGTTGAGCCAGCACTAATACCTATTAGTGAGACAGAGTTGGGATCCCCACCAAAATCCTCAATGTATTTTTGAACCCATCTCAATGATAAAACAACATCTTTTATGCCTAAATTCCCAGGAATAACCTCGTCAGCCGTTGAGAGAAATCCTGTAATAACAAAATGGCGGTTTTTTCTAAGGTCATTGCTTAAAGGCTATGATAGTTTCAAAAAAAAAATGTTCTTGTAGTTTAAAATACCAAAAGCTCCTAGGCGATAATTTATCGAGACAAACACCGTGCACTCGCTCATAATATACTTTGGATCATATTCTGTTGACGATCCCTTTTCAAACCCACCTCCGTGAATATGAAAGATAACTGGTTTGAGACTACTACGCTCATCTATCTTTTGATTTTGACATTGCTAGAGAATTAATTGACATTTTTTAAAATAATTATTTCTGCCTTATTGCAAGTATATACGTTTTTTTTCTTTGGATTGTTGTTGATTCAAATAATATACTTTAATATATTTTTGCATTTAAAAATAGCTTACGTCATCTACTGGGAAGTAGACATTGAGAAAAAGACAATCCTCACTCCCAACGATTTGTTTCTTGGGGGTCATTTGTGCGCATATCTCCCCAGGTTTTGTAGCGTCCCGATACCCAATTAAATCATCTACTTCCTCAGCTTCCTAAGTAGTAATAATTATTAATGTTAAATGCTTTTTTCTCCAACATATTTGATTTTTAAATTATATGACTAGAGACATTTTTTTGATTTAATTGTTTTTTAAACAAAATGAATTTTATAACACTTATTAGGTCTATAATAATTACCTCAAGCCTTGCAGCCGGCTTTGTATAAGGAATCCCAAGAAAACTACAGTACCGTTTTCCTTCACGACCTACTTCAATATTTCCCCGGAGGCTTCCAAAGGGTAATTGTAACGCACAGAACTTACCAATAACGTAGTTTTGAGCATTTGAAGGATGAATAAAATTGTGAAATTCACAAATTCCACCAAATATTATGAAAAGCAAGAAAAAAAGACCCATATTTGTATCTTACTTCCTCTGCGAATGTGAATGCAAAAATTACTTGATTGTTATTTGAAGATACAAAATTTCTTAGGAATGTTGCGTTATAGGCAGGCCATAATTTGAGTGAGGCTGGAAAGTTAATAGCTAATAAAATATAAGAATTTAATTATGTTTCCTACCCGTGACGTGCATTCTTGAAATGTTAAATAAAGCATTGGATTAGTAATAAATCTGAAACAAACAAGTGGTATGCAAAAATTATTAGAATTGTAATTATTGTAGCAACGCGTGCTCAAATCTATAGCATAGCGTAATAGCTTTTTAAATTCTGTTTAATTGTTGTCCTAATAATAAATATTTCATCTAGAAAACTTATCGTAATAAAACAGAGAGCGCACATTTTATTTAAAGGAACTTGACTTATTTAGGATTATAGGCCTTTTTCATTTTGAAACTTTTAAATACTGTATAAGACTCAACGAGCAAAATGTCGTTTCAGTGACGCACCACGTACCTCAATTTAATAAAACAATCGTTTTTGAGTTTAATATCAATTTAACGTGATTTTAAATATTTGTGATTTAATACACTCTCCTTAGTCCAACTAATCGGTGCAGATATGAATGTATGTAAGTATGTGTGTATGTAGCAGTATATTGGACTCTTGGGCCTAGGCCAAGGCCAATGTATGTACACTGCAAATATTACTATGTATCCAGGCACAAAACGACTGTCATGTTTTTATGCACATACCTTTCTATGACGTGGTGGAACGTTTCTTTGTTTTGCTGAAGAAAGACTAGAAAGAATAGCAATATTAAATCATCTCCATGAGTTGCAACTTGGGGTTTAAATGAAAATTTAAACAAACATTATATACATATCTTCTCCCGCGTCAAGATGGCGGCAGGTAACTGCAACCCTCCACATGCTCCGGCAAATTTAGACCAGGACGGCAATTTACCTGCTCCAATTCGCTCTGAATTATTAAACTACGTGCAGTTTAAGTTTAGAAGTGGTGTTATCAAAGATAACATAGTTAAAATCTGTGTTGCATACTTCTCAATTACCGAAATTGAATCTGCTAAGCTATTGCTTCGTGAAAAATTTGAGCGCGAGTTCTCTGTTTCAAAATTCACATTGCGTTCGTACACCAGCAAGACGAGCGAAAAGGAAAAGAGAATCGTGAGTGATATCTATGATGCCGTTGTGATACTGGAAGCTGTGGCCCCAAGCCAAGTCTTTTACTCACTAGACCTGAGCCGTGTACCCCCCAGTGAAGTAAATGTACTTGACATTATTTTGCTGTCTAAAAAAGTGAAAGACCTAGAGGCGGCTGTTTGTGCAGCTACCAACTTGGATGCCGCATGCCACAGCATAAGCAATCAACTAACAAAGTTCTATGAGCAAATTGAGCACATCAATGAAGCTAAAGATAAACTCGTCTCTCCGCCTACGTCCAACCTGCATGTAGCACACTCTTATGCAGGTGTCACCTCTCAAAATTTGGATTCAGGGGAAAAAATTGAATTGGTTGTACCGGCCATGTATGATAATACAACCCGTGCCGAAGATGAATTTAAGCTTGTCTCAAGAAAGAGAAAATCCGCAAAGTCAATGGTTGTCGGCAATAACTCAGCTGACACCAGTTTTGGTGGTAACATATCTAAAAGTGATATTGTGATGAATAATGCCAGACCAAGGAAAAATCGCAAAAGGTTTGAACTTTTTCTTTTACGCTTTGCCTCGTCAGTAGAATGTGATAAAGTTGAAAGTTTACTTTTATCCTTGGGGCTTAAAGACGTGCAGGTTAAAAAGCTGTCCAAAAAATTTGATCATCAGATGCACTCCTCATTTCATGTTACTTTTCAAGCAATTAACGACCCGGGCAGACTGTATGAGCAGACCACATGGCCAGAAGGCATTTTTGTAAAACGCTGGATTGTCAGACCTACTACGGAGACCTACTCCACACTGACTGAAGTTGATCAGCTAAAATCCCTCAATAATCTCTAATGAGCAACAACTTATCCATAGCAACTTGGAATGCCAAAGGCTTTAAAGCCAACTGCAGCTTTATACATGAACATATTGTGAACGTTGATATCATACTAATTCAAGAAACCTGGTTACATGACTTTGAGTCAAACTTAGTGTTAAATATGTCTAATGAATATAATGCAACTACAGTGTCGAGCATGGACTCGAGCGCGAAAATTCGTGGCAGGCCGTTCGGAGGCACAGCTATATTGTGGTCAACACACTTAAATGGGAACATTATTCCAATTGATCTCAACGATAAAAGACTGAGTGCTGTAAAGGTAGACATAAATAATAAGTCCATACTTATAGTCAATTCCTACTTTCCATGCGGCGACCAGCCAGATGAGCAAAAACTCTTAATTGGTAAAATCATGTCAATAGTGGAGTGTAGTAACTACGATGACTACATAATCGCTGGCGATTTTAACATAAATGTCTCTTCAGAAAACTTCCGTTATCTTCAACACGCAGTCTCAGACCTCGGGCTGGTCATCACTGATCACATCAAACTCCCAAGTAACACTCATACCTTTATAAGTGAAATAAACTATGGGTGTCATGGATCGACCATATAATTACCAGTGAGTCTCTGAGTCTGAACTGTGACGTAAAAATTATAGAACCCACAACCAGTGATCATCTGTGCCTCAGGGCAGATTTCAACATAAATCAGCTTACCATGATTACTTCCAAGTCTCATAGTAAAAGTAACAAAAAGTACTCCATTAACTGGAGGAAAGCGGGGAATGAAATAAAGAGTAAGTACCAAGATCTAACATGTATTCTTGCAAATGATTTGATGTCTCAGCTTACCAAAATCGAAGAATGTAACGATCGGTTCTGTTCAAGCAGTTCTGCTCATGCTAATGCCATAAATAAGTTGTATGAAAACTGCATTGAAGGCATCTCTAACATAGACACTAGACCTGGTCGTCTGCCAAAAAGTGAGGTACACAATATTGCCGGATGGAATGAAAACCTAAAAAATATTTACAGTGACTACAAACACGCCTACTTGATATGGCTCAAGGAAGGAAAGACCGAAAGCCAGTTGGCAACAGTTAAGAAACTAAAATCAAAATTCAAATACGCCCTACGAAAAATTCAAAGGTCACAGAATTACAGGGAGGCTGAAAGCCTGGTCATGAATTATGACTCGAAAGACTTCTGCAAATTCTGGAATCAAATTGGAAAAATTAATAATTCCCGCCCATCAAACCTACCTATTAAGCTAGAAACTGCAAGTGGCGAACCAGAAATTGCTGCGTTCTGGAAATCCCACTTTGAAAATCTATTCTCATCTACTAGGCAACTCGAAGTTCACACAGGAGATTACCCTGCTAAAAACTCAATAAATTCACTATTCAATGCCACCCAAATAGCCGAAATTGTCCGCAAAATGAAAAATGGGAAGTCAGCTGGCCATGACCGAATCAAGATCGAGCACATAAAGTACGCCCACAGCGACCTAGTGAACCTCTTGGCCCGCATTTTCAATGTGATGGTCATGCACACCGTGATTCCTCAATCATTAATGCTAGTCAACTTAGTTCCACTGCTAAAACGAAAAGGGTTAGACCCCACAAACAAAGACAACTATCGGCCGATCGCGTTAGCTACGGTATTCTCCAAAATATTTGAAAAACTAATATTGTGTTTGTGCTACTCCTCGTTTGCCACCACATACAACCAATTCGGCTTTAAGCGTAAATTAGGCTGTGAAATGTGCATATTAACCCTAAAACAAATTATAGAATACTATAGACGTAATAACACGCCTCTGTACATATGTTATTTAGATGCCTCCAAGGCGTTCGATAATGTTGACCATGTAATCCTAGTTGATAAGCTGAGGTCCAGAGGGTTCCCTAATTATATAATATCCATTATATGTTATTGGTTTAATCATCAATGTTTTTGTATAGTCTGGGGGAATACTAAAAGTGAATGCTTTTCAGTTCGGAAAGGGGTCCGCCAGGGAGGCATATTATCCCCGTATTTTTTCTCGATTTACATGGACTCACTTTGCTTGTCGTTAAATGCCACGGACACGGGATGTATGGTAGGTGACGTCTGTGTCAATAACATTGTTTATGCGGACGACGTCTGCCTGCTCTCAACGTCTATTCATTCTCTAAACTCATTATTGAAAATCTGTGAGGAATTTGCTAAATCTCATCTGCTATCCTTCAATCCCCTGAAGACACACACCCAGACCTATCTACCTTCATGGATCAACCAGTGCAACTTGGACTTCGAAGTTATTTTCCAGGGAGTGAAACTAAGAGATGAAAGGACTGTCAAATACCTTGGGTACGAGATCCAGAAAAAAATGATCCACAAAAATGACGTAGTCAGTGATGCTGAGGAATTAGCAAAAAGAACCAGGGACCTGTATAAGAGAGCCAATATGATAAAATCCAGGTTCAGCTCCTGCAGCCTCCCAGTAAAAATATATCTGTTTCGGACCTACTTATCAACAATCTACTGTTGTAGTCTGTGGGCTCCGTTAAAAAGTGAGCTGCGAGGGATTAAAGTCGCGTATAACGATGCCTTCAGAATCATCTGCGGGTACAAACGAGACTGCAGTGCCAGAGCAATGTTTATGGAAAACGAGACCAACAACTTGGATGAGCTAGTCACCCAAGCCAAATACTCCGTAAGGGACAGGATCCACAATTCAGCGAATGCAATAGTATGCACAATTTACAACTCGGAGATCTTTCAACTGTCTGAATTAGGCCTGAGCTTACGTTCTTCAAACCTACAACTAATTAGCTAATTAATATAGTAATAATATTAATATTAGTAATAATGCTGTAATTAGTTTTTTAAGTTTCGGCTGCATATTGTAAATCAGCCTTCTAACTCATGTTAACCTCTGGACCTCCTGAAGTGTCTGTCAAAAAGAACTAATAAATAAATAAAATTATTTCTATCTATGTATACTGTTTATGTTATATACTACGTGTATCAGTCCAATTTCAAATTAGTTCAAACTCACTTTTACGGGAAAATTTAAAGAGATCTAGCATACTGTGACTTCCCTTGAATGTGAAAAACATATGGATAGACCTCCGTAAATCGAGAGTACAATTCCACTGAATCGGAAATTCCTTGAACATAGAATAGGTCCGACTCCAAATCTATTCAATTTTGAACTGTATCCATGGAGACGCTCTTATTTCCAAAATAAAAACGTCGAATCTCATTTGAAAAATGATCTTTCATGCTTTGAGGAACATAATCTTCATCGTAGTACAAAGTCATGGGGGCTACTTGGTTCCATTTATGGTGTTCATTTCGGACGTGGCCTCAGGGTTCATGAGTGTGTAGCTGTTGTGTGGTAGCATTGTCAAAAATTGTTTAGTAAAATTTCTAATTTTAGATGCAAAATAAGTGACAGAGTTAATTATTTTGTCAGTGAAGAATCAAATTGACCCATATCCATTTTTACCAAAAAACAATATCAAATATCTACAAAGATATTGAAACATGTCTTGAAAGCATTTAAATAGAATATTTTGCACCTTTTCAAAAAAATGGAAGCAAAAAAACGTTAAACTTTTCAAAAATATGAAATTATAAAATTTTTCAACTTTCCAAAAAAATGGAATTATAAAAATTTTCAACTTTTCAAAAAAATTAATTTATAAAATTTTTCACCTTTTCAGAAATATGGAATGATAACTTTTTACACACTTTTCAAAAACATGGAAATAGAACATTTTACGCTTTTCAGAAACATGTAAATAGAACATTTTACGCTTTTCAAAAACACCTAATTCACATTTCACACATGTTGTGCATTTTGTTTTTATGACATCGCTCATTTTGATTCTAGCTTAAATTGGATATGGGTCATTTTGATTCTTCACAGACGATTTATTCCATACGCAGAGCATTGAATAGTGCCCCCTCATTTTCAGTAAATCCCATTAGAATTGGAACCCTGTTAAAATCCCCTGTCAGTATTTTGTAGAGTGGATTTATAGTATGAATAGGGTGGGCTGCAAGTCGACTCTCCACTACTGGGCCATATGTTACTATTGGGTAGTGTTTCCATTTCTACACACATTGTTAACAGGGGAATACTTATTCCGTGTATAAACTGTAAAATATTGTTTAGTTTTTAAATGTAAGAAACTGTATAGAATCCTGAAACATACGTTATTGATCTGGTTATTTACAATATCCTCAGTTTTTGCTGCTAGGAGACATCGTTTTATGTCGGATGAGGTCAGCTGGTTCTGGTTCTGGCCATCAGGTGTCACTCCGCTCCTAGTACAGTTTAAACGGCTTGCCAAAGTTTGAGCAGTTTGAAGTGGAGTTCTTTGAAGAACAACATTATACAGTGTAGAGCAACTCTTCGAAACAGCTCGGTGGAAAAGTCCTTGGCGGTAGGAGGACAGAACATGGAAACAATTACATGAAATTAATAGGCTACATTCTCGAAAACAAAAGATGATCAGAATTGCTTTTAGCTGACTGACTAAGCTGAAAATAGTGTAATGATAGAACTTTATCTTTCGGCTATACGGCCTACATCATGTGGCATATGGTAATCCCCTCTGTGGAAAAGCCTAAAATTAGAGCTGTGCTTACCTTTTGCGGCTGCGGAAAGTACAAGATGATTTGCTAAACTTGAGCCAGCACTCTGACCTATTAAAGTGACGGAGTTGGGATCCCCACCAAAATCCTGAATATTCTTTTGGACCCATTTCAACGCTACAACATTATCTTTCAAACCTCCGGGAATGATTTCATCTTCCGTTGAAAGAAAACCATTATTTAAAACCATGCGAAATAAATTATTGCACTACTTCTTTGAGGCTACGTAATATCGTCTGTGAAAAACCAATATGACCCATATCCATTTGTAGCTAAAAACATTATGTGCTATCTACAATAATTTTGAAACATGTCTCGAAAGCATTTAAATTAAATATTTTGCACTTTTCAAAAACACGTAAATAGAACACTAGGCAATTTTCAAAAACATGTAAATAGAACATTTTGCACTTTTCAAAACCAAGTAAATAGAACATCAGGCAATTTTCAAAAACATGTAAATAGAACATTTTGCACTTTTCAAAACCAAGTAAATAGAACATCAGGCAATTTTCAAAAACATGTAAATAGAACATTTTGCACTTTTCAAAACCAAGTAAATAGAACATGAGGCAATTTTCAAAAACATGTAAATAGAACATTTTGCACTTTTCAAAACCAAGTAAATAGAATATTTTACACTTTTCAAAAACTCGTAATTAACATTTTACGCATGTTTCCTATTTTGTTTTCTTATGAAATAGCTCATTTTGATTCTAGTTTAAATTGGATATGTATCATTTTAGTTCTTCACAGACGATATGTATTATGATACTAAAAACGATGTTTTTTGGGATTAATGTTACCTAATGCTCCCAAGCGATAATTCATCTTCACAAAAACCGTGCACTCGCTCATAAAATAAATTTGATCAAAGTTCGTTTAAACTTCTGTTTCAAAACCGCCTCTGTGGATAAAAATGATGACTGCATGGAGGTTATTGTGACCCTGCAACTTTCGGTTTTGACATTGCTGTAAGTAGTTCCAAATCTTCAATAAATTTTTCTTATTTGTAGGTATTAGCTTGCATTGCATGATTGTATTGTATTGTATTTGAAGGGATCTCCCACAGTATGATTTACTATGCGAGATGCTGCTCAGGCCACTAATAGGCCCATTGCAGACTACTCTTATACTACAACTTTAATTTAGGCATTACGCAAAACGACATGTTGCCATTGTATAGGACAACAAGTCTTTAGGTGTAGCCAGTAGTAGTAGATCAGTTGGCAGGATGCATGCACCCGGGTAAATATTCCTGATCATAATATAACAAGGACACACTGCCAGAAAGTGATAAGCTGTTTCCGACTCTGTCCCACTCTGTGGACATAAAGGTGAATCTGCTAGTCTCATTCTGTGCATATGTGTCTGGAACCTTCCATGACCAGTGAGTATTTCTACTAGCCATTTTAAGTGTATGCGCGAAAATCTTGTGAGCGAGCGATTTCCATACCATGGTTGGTCAATCCAACGCTTTGATTGTGCAAATGTAGTAATTTTATTCCACCATTCTGTGTGTGCTTTCCTCACTCTTGAGCGAATAGCCATGTTAACCACAGATGTGGGAATAGGAATATTATGCATTGGCTCTTGTATAGAGTCAATGTTTTCATACGATGCTTTGGCAAGGCGATCTGCCTCTTCATTGCCTCGGTATCCTGAATGACTTGGTATCCATGGAAGTCTAACAACGTTACTTGCCGCAAGACGGTTTAGACTTTCGTGACAAGCAAGCACGAGGGTAGACACGGTCGTATCTTTGACCAGTGCATTAAGTGAGCTGAGACTGTCGCTAAAGATGTGTATTGTTTGATCTTTACAACCTTTTCATAACAGCCAATTAGCTGTGTGAAGGATTGCAAAGACCTCACACTGGAAGACAGTAGCGTACTTGCCTAGGTAAGCAGATTCTGAATGTAGTACTTCTTGGGTGTTTAATTGACAACGTTCAATAAATATACCACTTCCTGAGAGAAATCCATTTCTAGATCCGTCTGTGAAGCATACATATCCTTGTGCTGTCTCCGAAAGATCGCAGTCCCATGAGTTTCTGAGTAAATTTTCTACTAAGTAGTTTATTGAATCCTTTAAAGTAGGTATGCTGCAGTCAGTGCTCATTTAGAAAGTGGCTTCTTTAGAGGCCCATTCATCCCAAAGGCGTGTGTGGCTGCGATAATCAAGTTTCAGATGGGTTGTCATGCCACAAGCCTCTTGCTCTCAATCTGTGCATTGTTTGGACTGCTATTTTAGTCAGATGTAGATCTAATTGAGTCAGTTCTACTAGGCTCTCGATTGCAGAAGTGGGTGTGGACTGTACAGCCCCTGTTATTAAAAGACACGCATGTCTTTGTACTATTGTAGGAACTCTTACAGTGCCTTGAGTATTAATTGCTGGATGCCAGACAATAACGGCGTAGTCTAAGACTGGACGAATCATTGCTGTGTACATCCAACAAACAACTTTTGGCTGTAGTCCCCATGTTTTCCCAACATGCACCGTGCCAGAATAGTAGATCCTCTATTCCTAATGAATTCACAATGTAAGTTCCATGTGAGCCTCTTATCTAAAATCACACCTAGGTATTTCACTGTGTTTGATTTCGGTAGGAGTGTTCCCTGGTAATAGACAAGTCTCCCTTTGAATCAGGGGTTTTTAGTGAAATCAATCACATTGGTCTTGTCAGGCTTTAATTGTAAGCCGATGTTAGCACACCAAGCGTCAATAAGGCTTAAGCCTACTTGAATTCTGCTAACAATAGCATTAAAGTCCCGACCGGTTTGAACCATTGCTGCATCATCTGCAAAACCTTAGGATAGCATAGATGGTACTTTGGCCTTCAGGGTTGCAAGTGACTCATCCATAACAAGGTTTCAAAGAAGTGGCAAGAGAACACCCCCCTGTAGGCATTCTCTCTCCAAACGTCTAAATCTGGTTTCATAAAGCTCATTTTCATAAAGTTAAAGCTCTGCATAACCAGTGCGATTGCACAGCATGTGAAATATCTACCTCCGGAGGAGAGGGGGTATTTGCAGACGCTCCATTGCCGCACATATGGAGCTAAATAGTGAGTTGTTGAATGCTCCTTCGATATCTGCAAAGACACTAAGGACTAATTCTTTCATTTGCAACGCTTTTTCTACATATGTAACTAACCTATGTAGAGCTGCTTCTGTAGATACGCCTTTTAAATACGCAAACTGGTTATTGGAGCGCAATAAGTTCTCTAGCGTGGTAGTCCTCATGTGCCTTTCCGCTAACCGTTTAAGTGTCTTTAGCAGGAAATAAGACAATGAGATCTGACGCCACGACGTTGGTTCTCTAGTGTTTTTGTCCTGGTTTACGTAAAAATGCCACCCTTGCATTACGCCACACTGTTGGTGTGTAACTCAAAGTTAGGCAGCCATTGTACAAAAATTTTAAGTTGTTAGTCAGCACAGGTAAGCTGTGCTGTAAGACAGCCGGACCAATACTGTCTGAGCCTCGAGCCTTGTACGGCTGAAAGCTATTCACCGCCCATCTTACCTATTCTCGTGTTACTATACTATCTAGTTCCGACACATTCATATAATTAAAGTCCATGGAAGGAATTTTGCGCTGAAGGTCACTAGGAAAGTGGTGAGCTGGAATTATATAAAGTATTTCTGCCTAATCCTGGGTGAGATGATCGGTACTAGGTATTTTAGGACAGGTGGGAATTTTTCTTTGACCGTTTCCAAGCTTTTTGCTGACCCGTGCTGCTACTGGTAGACTTTCAATCTCAGAACAGTAGTTGCTCCACGCTGTACGCTGGGCTTTTGGCAAAGTCTCTTTGTAGTTGTTCTTGGCTAATATATAGTCTTTCCATTTAACAGGGTCTCTATTGTGTTTAGAGTCAGCCTGCCGAAAGAGATATCTAGTTCTCTTGCAAAGGACTGTTAGTTCTGGTGACCACCATGAAGCAGCTTTGCTTCTCCAGGTAACGTTTCTAACTGGGCACGCTGATCTGAAACTTTCCTGTAGACACAAGGTAATGTAACTAGCTCTTTCCTCCAAACTACATAGTGTGAGGTCACAAGATCTATCGACACCCTTTAACTTGTCTCTCAGTATGTTTGTAAAAGCGTGCCAGTCTGTTTTACGTATATTACGCATTTTTATTATCGATGATTTCTGACTAGCTACTTTAAATTTAATGTACCGGTGGTCTGAATTTGACTCTTCGTCAGAAACATTCCACAGTCGAATAAAATTTTGTGCGTAGCTATTAGTGATTGTGATTTTAAGAACTTCCTCTCGATTGTTCACTCTAATTGGTTTGCTGCCTTGATTTTCTACGTCCAGATTGTTGGCTAGTAGAAACTCAAGCAGTTTATCTCCCCTAACATTTATTTCTGAACTTCCCCATAATGTGTGATGTGCATTGGCATCAGCACCAATTACTAGTGGAAGTTTGTGTTTTTCAAAATAAGACACAAGTAGTCTTATGCGTTCAGACGGGACATCATGTGTGTCACCTGGCATATAGACAGATGCAAACACCATAGTCCGCTTCCCCCAATAAGTTTGTATTGCTACTGTATCTCTGTCACAGAATTGCGACATTATTGTGGCTTTGACATTTTTAGATTCTAAAATACAAGACCGCAGTATGTCATTTGTGTCTGCAACAAATAGTTGATCTTTACTTCCAAGTCCTCGTATTACACCATAAGTGCAGTAGGGCTCTTGGATTAGAAACATGAAGGAGTGTGGTTGGAGTGGGGTTTGAGCACCAGTAGGGTGTGTTGGACGTGCTTGTCGCACTAGCAACGTTGCGGAAACTTATGAGTGAGGCTGCCGCTGCACGCGCATGGTGCATGTTAATTTGAGTTATGTCAACGTGGGGCGGAGTAATATCTTTGGCTTCTTCCACGTGACCTAACCCGGATGTTTGTGGCACGCTAAGGCACTAAACACCCTCAGTGGAGCTCTCCCCGTCCTTCCGCCCACCTCATGTAGATGAAGGTACTACCTCTATGAATCGGAGTTGTCCAACGCCATAGTACAGTAGATGTTTGCAATTTTCAAGGCAAGATACGGTAAAAGGATCAACCGCAATGATCATTGTGTGCTCTTTGATGACACTACCTATCTCGCTTAGTATGTTGGCCTAATTGATCCATTGTGAGGTAGACAGCATTAGATTCTGACTTCTCAACTTTTTGCAAAAGTTGGGAAATGTAGTCCTTGCACCTCCTACCCATACTCTGAATCTTTTGTTTTTAATCACTTTGAGTACTGGGGCCATAGTATGCATCCATCCGATAAAGGTTGGGTCCAATAATGCATTAAATCTTATAGACAATATAAATTAAAATGATTGCAATATTTAAAAAAAAACTAAAATAGCTCACATCATTAACGGGGAAGTGGACATTAAGAAAAAGACAATCTCCATCCCCAACAACTTGTTTCTGGTCTGGTTGATTCCAACTGGCAGCCTGTGGGCATTTTGACCCGGGTTTTGTAGCATCGAGAAAGCCAACCAAATCATCTGCTTCCTCATTCTTCAGCTTCCTAATTTATGGTTAATTTATTAAAGTGTCAAATGTTTTTTCTAAAACAATAAATTTTAAAAATTAAAAAATTAATTAAATAACATAACATTATTTACCTCAAACCTTCCAGGCGTTTTTGCATTAGGAATCCTTAGAAAGCTACAGTATCGTTTTCCTTCCCGATTTAATTCAACATTTCCCCGGAGGCTTCCATACGGTAATTTTAATGCACAGAACTTACTAATACGGTACTTGTGAGCAGTTGAAGGATGTATAAAATTTTGAAATTCAAAAATCCCACCAAATACCAAAAGTAGACTCATATTTGTATCTTGTTCCTTGTCCTTGGGGGAATGAGTATGCAAAATTTAATTTATTAAGTGCATTAAAACTTGTTTCTAATTAAGTTGTAGACTGCGCAGTATTTAAAATTTTAAAATGATATTTACATGTCCACATTCTTAGAATACTAAATAAATGAAGCGATCAAGTAGAAATGTATATAAAAATGAGCTGAAGGGCATAAATGAATTTTTATTACCGTTGCAAAACTGTTGTTTTTATTACTGACATTACAATCTGCGCCAAAGCTTTAATATTGTTGAGAGTTTATTGTTTTAAAATTTAAATTTAATTAGTAGATAATTTTTTGCGTTCCAATATTTTAAGTTCATGATTCGTGTGTACTTACACCATACCAGTTGGAACATACAAAGACTACTACTACTATTTGTATTTACTTGAAATCCGTGAATTTGAGTGACTGTTCATTTTTTTATATTTTTGAGTTTTAACTCTAGTACATCAAAGGGTAATCATAACGTCGAATTCCTAAATTCCTCCAAAACTCCCGCCTTTCATGTAGATAGTTTGGTACTTCCATGATTTCTGTGTCAATTTTATACCAGTTATAAGGATTAACCAGATCATTTTTGTACGGTTTAATTATATTTTCCTTTGGCCAGGTCGCACTTGGAACCCTACATAAAAAATTAACAAATAATTAATTAAAATGCTTAAAAAAATATTTAAATCAAAAATAATATTTTAAATTGTACCACAATAATTAACGTTTCAAAAATCTCAATTGCCTTACCCTGTTCTTGCAAATGAAACTAAAAGTTTAACAAATTTCTTCGAAAACTCAAACTGAGGGTCCTTTTCTGTTATTTCCGGGAACGGGAACATTGCTTTGTTTTTGAATAGTATCATCAAATCATCTCCATGAGTGGCCACTTAGGATTAGAACAAAAATTAAAACAAAAATTATTTTTAAATATACTGTTTATGTTATAAACGTGTATCAGTTTATTTCTGAATTATTTATTGGTATTAAACGATATTTTAAACTGTGTAGTTTAAACTCACTTTTACGAGGAAATCCAAACAAATCTAGCATACTGTGACTTCCCTTGAATGAGAAAACATATGGATAGACCTCCGTAAATCTTGAGTACAATTCAACTGAATCGAAAATCCCTTGAACCATGAATCGGTCTGACTCCAAATCCATTAGGTTTTGAACTGTATCCATGGAGACGCTCTTATTTCCAAAAAAGAAACGTCGGATTTCACTTGAAAAATAATCTTGCATGCTTTGAGGAACCCAATCTTCATAGTAGTACAAACTCATAGGGGCTACTTGGTTCCATTTAGTGTTCATTTCAGAAACGGCCACAGGGTTCATGAGTGTAGCTGTTAAGTGTAAGCATTGCCAAAAATCGCTCAATAAAATTTTCAATTTTAGATGTCAAATAAGTGACAAAGTTCATAATTTTGTCTGTGAAGAACCAAAAAATGACCCATATCCATTTTTAGCTTGAAAACAATATCAACCATCTATAAAAATATTGAAATATGTCTTGAAAGCATTTAAATAGAATACTTTGTACCTTTTCAAAAATATGGAATTATAAAATTTTTCACTTTTTCAAAAATATGAATATATAAAATTTTTCACCTTTAAAAAAATATGGAATTATAAAATTTTCCATTTAATCAAAATTAAAGAATTATAAAATTTTTAACCTTTTCAAAAATATGAAATTAAAAAGTTTTTAACTTTTTCAAAAATATGAAATTATAAAATTTTTCATATTTTCAAAAATAAGGAATTATTAATTTTTTCCTTGTTCGAAAATATGGAACTATAAAAATTTTCACCTTTTCAAAAATATGGAAATATAAAATTTTTCACCTTTTTGAAAATGTGGAATTATAAAATTTTCCATCTATTCAAAATTATAAAATTATAAAATGTTTCACTTTTCAAAAACAAGTAAATAGAGCATATTACGCTTTTCAAAATCTTAATTCACAATTCACGCATGTTTTGCATCTTGTTTTTATAACATAGCTCATTTTGATTCTAGCTTAAATTTGATATAGGTCATTTTAATTATTCACAGACGATTTATTCCATACGCAGAGCATTGAGTAGTCCACCCTCATTTTCAGTAAATCCCATTAGAATTGGAATCCTGTTAAAATCTCCTGTAAGTTTCTTGTAGAGTGGATTGATAGTGTGAATAGGGTGGGCTGCACGTCGGCTCTCCACTGTCGGACCGTATGTTGTTACTGGGTATGCTGTCCATTTCTACACACAAAGTTAACAGGGAAATACTAAAATTAAATCCGTGTAAACTGTTATAAATGCGATTTATTTTTTCAATGTAAGAAAGTGTAGAATCCCAAACCTACATAAATTATCTGGTTATTCACAATATCCTCAATTTTCGCCGCAAGGAGACATCGTTTTATGTCAGATGAGGTCAGCTGGTTCTGGCCATTAGGTGTAACCCCGCTCCTAGTACAGTTCAAACGATTTGCCAAAGTCTGAGCAGTTTGAAGTGGAGTTAATTGGAGGGCCACATTAGTCAGTGTGGAGGAACTCATTGATATAGCTCGGTGGAAAAGTCCTGGAAGAGAGAAGAACAGAACATTTATTTGTAGCATTTACCCGCTTAATTAAAGCCTAAAATTACAGCAACTTTTACCTTTTGCTACAGCGGAAAGTATTAGCTGATTTGCTAAACTTGAGCCAGCACTTTGACCAAGAAGAGTGACGGAGTTGGGATCCCCACCAAAATCCTGAATATTTTTTTGGACCCATTTCAACGCTACAACAATATCTTTCAAACCTAAATTCCCAGGAATGATTTCATCTTCCGTTGAAAGAAAACCTTCATTTAAAACCATGCAAAATAAATTATTGCACTACTATTTTAAGGCTACATAATATCGTCTGTGAAGAACCAATATGACTCATATACATTTGTAGCTAATTACATTATGTACTATCTATACAAATTTTGAAACATGTCTTATAGAAAGCGTTTAAATTGAATGTTTTGCACTTTTCAAAAATATGTAAATAGAACATTTTGCACTTTCCCAAAACATGTAAATAGAACATTTTGCACTTTTCAAAAACATGTAAATAGAACATTTTGCACTTTTCAAAAGCATGTAAACTGAACATTTTGCACTTTTCAAAAACATGTAAATAGAACATTTTGCACTTTTCAAAAACATGCAAATAGAACATTTTACACGTTTTAAAAACTCTTAATTCACATTTTACGCATGTTTCTCATTTTGTTTTTTATAAAATAGCTCATTTTGATTCCAGTTTAAATTGGATATGGGTCATTTTGGTTCTTCACAGACGATATGTATTATGATTCTAAAAACAAGGTTTTTAGGGTTGAAGTTACCTAATGCTCCCAAGCGATAATTGACCGTCACAAAAACCGTACACTCGCTCATAAAATATTTTGGATCATAGTCCGTTGACACTCCTACTTCACAACCACCACCGTAGATAAAAAAGATGACAGGATGGAGACTACTGTTGCCCTCTAACTTTTGGTTTTGACATTGCTGCAAGTTGTACATAGTTTCAAATTTTTAATTCATTTTTTACAAATCTTTTTGTAAATTTTAGTTTGCGTCGGTTGCGCATAGTTGTTAGTTCAAATATTACATTTAAGCCTTTAGTCTTACATGTTCCTGGCTAACATTATGCTATTAGCCAAAATTAAAATGGCGCCAATATTTGAAAAAACTTTTCAAAAAAAAAGAGCTTACATCATCAACGGGGAAGTACACGTTAATAAAGAGACAATCTTCGTCTCCCTCTATTTGTGTCTGGGTGGAAGATTTATAGTTGACGTTCTGTGTGCATTTTGACCCAGGCTTCGTAGCATCTCCAAACCCAACCAAATCATCTGCTTTCTCTGCTTCCTAAAACTCATGATTAAATTACTATAGTGTCAAATATTTTGTCGTAACATAATATTATTCATTCTTGAATTTTATTTAGGATTTAATATTGTAAAATAGAATGAACGAATTATTTAACGAACTATTTTTGAATTCAAATTTAAAACAGTAATTAAATAACATAATATTTACCTCAAACCTTGCAGGCGTTTTTGCATAAGGAATCCCAAGAAAGCTACAGTATCGTTTTCCATCCCGACCTAATTCAACATTTCCCCGGAGGCTTCCATAGGTTAAATCTAATGCACAGAACTTACCAATACGATAGTTTTGAGCAGCTGAGGAATGTATGAAATTTTTAAATTCCGAAATCCCACCAAATATTATAAAAAATAAGAAACGTAGACTCATATTTGTATCTTGTTCTTTCAGGAAATGAGTATGCAAAAATTATATTATATTATTAGATGGAACTGAGCATTACAACTAAATTATTTCTATTTACGTTGTAGACTCACCAGGCTTTAAAATATCAAAATGTAATTGCGTTTCGTACCCTAATTACAAATTTTAAACAATGAGATGGTGTGAATAAATTAAATTTTTATTACTGTTTTTTATAGCAGCGCGTGCTGCAATCGTCAGAAATTGCAAATGCATAAATTTTGATTAAATTTTTGCCCTAACAAAGAGTGCACCTAAAACGTTTGTGAATTGAAATGGAATTCATATTTATTCATTTTATAGCTGTAGCTGTTGTTATAATTACATAAATGGAATCTCTAAACCAAACATTTACAAAATATTTTTTCTACATACGTCCTACTTTTTCCTTATTTACACAATTAAAGTTAAAAAATTTAGAACAAATCTAAACTTGGGAAGCGAGTTATCGCAGCAAGATGAAGCTATAATGAAGTGGATCTATGTTGTACTGTTTTGCAAATCAGTTCTTTGCTACGATAACTCACTCGCTAAATTTGGATTTACTCTACATTTTTATTTTTTGGTGTGAGTAGGGGTTTTGCTTTTAAAGTTACAATATTAGAAAAATAGTGTATATATATACGTTTCCTAGTAGAACGGTAGAACGGTTATTAAATGTTAAATTCTGTTATAAAAGGCCTTTTATTTTTGTATATCGTCTCTGAAGAGTCAAAATGACCCATATCTATTTTTAACTGATTGTACTAATGTACTAAAAAACTAAATGTACTATCTACAAGTAATATATGAATATATTGTAATCCTTAATACATGTAAATAAAGCATTTTCAACTTTCCAAAAACGTTCTATTAGAACATTTTACACCTTTCCAAAACGTGCTATTAGAACATTTTACACCTTTCAAAAACGTTCTATTAGAACATTTTAAACCTTTCAAAAACGTGCTATTAGAACATTTTACACCTTTCAAAAACGTGCTACTAGAACATTTTACACTTTTTAAAAACGTGCTATGAGAACATTTTACACCTTTCAAAAACGTGCTACTAGAACATTTTACACTTTTTAAAAACGTGCTATGAGAACATTTTACACCTTTCAAAAACGTGCTACTAGAACATTTTACACTTTTTAAAAACGTGCTATTAGAACATTTTACACTTTTCAAAAACGTGCTATTAGAACATTTTACACCTTTCCAAAACGTGCTATTAGAACATTTTACACCTTTCGAAAACGTGATATTAGAACATTTTACACTTTTCAAAAATGTGTATGTATGTATGTATGTATGTATGTAGTATTTATACAGCTTATGACATTCAGGCATTGCCTATGGTCCACTGTTTTTCATACTCATTTGCTCTATGAGCTTGCAGGGTGGATCAAGTGATGAAATCACAGGACCACTATAATGCAGTGCTCAGTCTTACTATATTTAAGAGAAATTGTATTCGGTGCCTAAGTAACGGCCGCCCATTTTAAGAAGCATAGATTATACTGGACTACTCCAGATGATCAGAACATTTTCCCACTGAGTGGAGGGAACGAAACAAACAGTATTACATCCAAACCAGCCGAGTTCTTCATGCTCAGCTGAGAATGGTACTGTCTGTCCCGTCACCCACCGACAGTTCCAATCACGTGTGACGGTATTCGAAAATAGCTGGTACTTGAGCTTCAGAGTGTAGAGAGAGAGACGAACGAATTTGTTGCTTACTATACCGAAGTACGCAGGGAAGCCGAAATCTCGCAAGACTCCGTTTAAGCCAATTACCTATGCCACTGGAGATGTAAACATTTCCGCATATCTGTAATTGTACACACTAGCCCGCTTAGTAGCTCACTCCGCCGCTCAGACCCAACTCCTCAGCCAAGCCTATCAACTTATTTTCTATTCCCATCGGAAAGGAAAGATCGGCTACCCCGGCGTGTTCAGTCAAGCCAACCAAAAGGAAAACTAGACTTATCGAGGACGGTGGATTCCCACCCCTCGGCCACGGACCGGGTTACTTTTAAAAAATGTGGAAATGCAACAAACTGCACTTTTGCTAAACTCATGGTTAACATTTTACGCATCCAATTAACTTTTTGATTTTTATTAAATAGCTCATTTTAATTCTAGCGTAACTTGCATATGGGTAATTTTGGATCTTCACATACTATATGTTTATTTTGTCAGACTAGAATATGAACACAACGTTTTTCGTTGAAACCTTCCCACTCCCTCCCCGACACAGGTTTAAACTGGCAAAAAACAAAATATTTTTCCATGACAAAAACAAAAACCAACTTTTGAGTATATTTAATTAAACTTGAATATAAAACTTTTATTATTTATAAAATTTCCTGAATTTTCAATGGCTTAAGAAACAGAAATATTGAAATTTAAATATTTCAATAAATAAAGAAAAAGTCTTTTTTCAATATTTCCAATTCAAATCTTGGCTAAAAATAATATCAGAAAAAAACAATATAAAACTATTTCGTTAAGAGCTTTTACTTAAACTTAAACAACAGCTTCATAACTATACGCTGGCTATATAATAATAATAGTAATTTATTCATTGAGTCGATTTAACCGAAGTTCATACAACCAGACTCAACGGGTCACTGTGGGTGAGGAAATAGGAGGCTACTGCGTTAGATCGTCTCGGTGTTTGTACCCTTTCACGTATCCCCATCCCATCCTCCACAGTAAAGGAGTCTCATTCCCTAGGCCCCTACAGTAAGTAGTGGTCACTAAGGAGCACCGAAGGAGATTGGGTTTCAATCAACCATCCAGTGCCGTTTACTGTACAACACCGAGCCGTAAACGATTAGCAGTGGCCGAGGATTGAAGCTGGGTCTGAGACTGTAAATTTCGTTAACAGTCTGCAGTCCTAACCGCTCACCCAAGCACGCCTGCTTTATACGCTGGCCATATACTATATACCATAACGTTTTAACTTAGAAATATTGAGAATATAATTTTCTAACATTTTTTGATGTAAAATAAAGTTTTTTTTTATAAATAATTAATGGTTTCATCAAGCTTGATTGAAAATATGTCCAAGTCAAAAAGTCATGGTATGGCGAGCGTAGTTTTAAAGCTGTTGGGTAAAAGTAGAATTTCTTAATGAAATAGTTTTAAAATATTCTTTTTTCCTGATATTATATTCAACAGGAAGAAACCTTCTTCTTTGAATATTAAATTCAGTTTAATAAAAAACTATGTAGTTAACATTAATTTATTTTAATACAAAATTGAAGTCCCATTTTAAGCAAATTGAGGAAACTTGTAATCATATTTCGCTGTGCGTTTTTATCGACCAGACAATGGTGGTTAGGATTGGTTAAAATACAGCGTTGTTGTAGGTAATTTAATGGTTTTATTTGCAGCAGCGCGTGTGTTGCAACCGTACGAAATGTAAAACGCATAACAACTGCACAATTTGAGCTTAATTATCGTCTTAATAAATAATTCAGGGCCGGACGAAGGAATTACTTTAAAGCAGCAATTTGTTTCCATACAAACAACCATTGTTTTGATTTTATTAACGGATTTCTTTTGTAAAGCAAAATATTGTATTTAAAAATTTTAGAAAAGTTTTTGTTCTTTTTACTTTATTCAGAAAAGCGCAAAATGTTCTATTTACAAAGTATTTTGAAAGCTGTTAAATCTTTTATTTGCATGTTTTTTTAAATGTAAACAAATTTTTAAATTGCAAATTTTTGAAAAGTCAACGTATTCTATTTTTTTTTTACATATTTTTGAAAACTTTAAAATGATCCATTTACATGTTTTTTTGAAAATTGAAGTAGCGGGGGCTGCCTGCGCTGGCAGCATTATCTGGCTTTGAAATAATGCAACTAAATCGTTCATGAATTAGCATGAATTTCATATTTTTGTCGACTGATTGACGTAACCATAATCGTACCACAATTCAACGAAGAAATCACGTGTTATAAAAACAATAAAATATAAAATCAAAATCAAAAGAGATATTTACATGAAACACAGCTTTACGTGAATTTTTTTATTAAGTACTTAACAAAATTCATCGAAACTAATAATTGCTTAGTTTACATTTTTAGTAAAGTTTGGGTTGGGGGAAATAACATGAATTCATGAGAAAATCATTGTGATTCTGGTTGTAATTTATTTAATATTTAGAGTTTATTTCATTTACTTAAAATATGAATTGAAAACTGAAGAATAATACAAATAATTCAAAGATGTTATAAGTGCTCCATTTCAAGTTGTTCCATGTCGTCCGCATAAATGTAGCTAACATTGTGAGCAATATTCTTTGGTCGGGACGGTTGCGGTTCCGGTTCCGGTAGCGTTTGGGGTGGATATACATTATTTTCATTATTTTGAATATTTTGTGCAGCTTCAGTAATTATTGAAATTGGGCTCTGTTCATTCCTGTTGACGAAGTAATGTAGAGATTGGACATAATTTTGCGGAAGGAATTTTTCAAAGGTCATGACAAGCATTGAGAAGGTGGGTCTGTTTTCCGGGGCTGACTCCCAACAGTCCATCATTATCTGAAAACTAAAAAATTAAAAATTATTTTACAAAACAAAAGGTGTTTCATACTGATTTTATTACCACCGTCTACGTCTACGGGGACAGTCTGCTATACAAAATATTTTTGTATTAATTATTATTTTGAACAGTATAAGTATTTCATGATACTTACATATGCTTTGTTGCGTATTGGGGGGAAGACATTCGGTAGCCTTGAAGTAAATGTCGAATAAAATCCGGAGTGTACATGGGGAAATCTGGGTATGGGACCTTAGCGAGTGAAAATATTTCCCACAGTGTGATGCCGTAAGCCCAGACGTCTGACTCTGTTGAGAGTTTTTTATTGTCTACCCAACATTCTACGGCTAGGGATCTCCATGGCTGTAAAAGTGGGAAGGTGTATAGGCCGGTCAAATAAGCATTTACGATTGTTTAAGTTTGATTAAACGTCGGGTTAATTTTATGTGTTATTAATTTTATTGAAGTTTAATCAAGAAAATGGTAATTAGCGACGCTATATAATATTACCTGCTCCCGCTCAGAACTACTGTCACTTGGTATGTAATTGGTTTGATAATTTTTGAGTTTCTTGGACAGACCAAAGTCTGTTATTTTGAGCTCTCGTGTGTCTGTTAACAGGAGGTTTCGCGCCGCGAGGTCACCGTGTATAATCTGTATAATTAGTAAAAAACAATTAATTAAAATTAAAATATTTCGTATTCGAATAAAAAATAACATATCGTCTATAAAAAACCAAAATGACCCATATCCATGTTTAGTTTTAAACAAAACGCACTATCCACAGAAAAAATTAAATTACCATGTTTATGAAAGCATGTAAATAGAACCTTGTGCATTTTTCAAGAACAAAAGTAAATAGAGTATTTTCTACTTTTGAAAAACGTGTTTGAAGAACATTTTGATAATTTTAAAAATATGCAAATAAAACATTTTACACTTTTCAAAAATACTTAAGTCGAATATTGTGACCTTTTAAACTTATGCATATAGGACATTGTTACCTTTTTAAAAACATATAAATAGAACATTTTACACTTCTAAAAAAAATGTAAATAGAATATTTTGCACTTTTGGAAAACATGTAAATAGGTCATTTTACACTTTGTAAAAACACTTAAATAGAGCATTTTGACCTTTTTAAAAACATTAAAATAGAACAATTTGCTCATTTTAGAAACTTGTGATATACATTGTAAGCATGTATCTTATTCACTGTCTTTTGGTTAACAATTAACATAGCTCATTTTTTATTCTAGCATAAATTGGTAATGGGTTATTTTGGTTCTTTATCAACGATATGCCAAATGAAATAGATGAATATTTGAGGGGCCTTACTTTTAATGCTGAAAGATATTCCATTCCACGTGCAAATTGGTGAGCCCAGCGAATTAAATCAAAGGTTCTTAAAGCAAAGTCTGTTTTGACGTAGTTCGTACTGGCAAGAAAAAATTAAAAATACATTGTAGGTAGGTACTAATAGTTACAACGTGGTAAAATCCAGAATCCAGCATACAGTACAACATACTATGCACTCGGTCGTATTTTTGTTACTAATTACTAGTATAAACATTTCATGGAACAAATCGAAGGGACTGTATTTTATTACATAGTTTTTAGTTTTGTATGGCTTATTATTATTACGTACATATTTTTGTCATCAAATGGAACCTGCGTAAACTGGATTCTCCCGTCTTTCACCTCATCTAAAAACAAATCTCGTTTATCCCTTAAAAACTTTTCTAAAGATCCTTCCGCACAGTATTCGATGACCACCTGGATTTTGTCTGTATAACAATTATTCAAATCAGGTATTAAAAACCCTATAGTAGTCGAGTAAAAACTTACTTAATCGTTCCTACAATAAATTCTGTATTATAAATATCGTCTGTGAAGAACCAAAATGACCCATATCCATTTTTAGCTAAAAACAATATTAACTATCTACAAAAATATTCAACTATGTCTTGAAAGCATTAAAATAAAACATTTTGTACTTTTAAAAAGCATGTAAATAGAACATTTTGCACCTTTTCGAAAACATGGAATTAGAACACTTTTCACCTTTTCAGAAATAGGGAATTAGAAAATTTTTCACCTTTTTGAAAACATTTAAATAGAACATTTGACACTTTTAAAAATATGTAAGTAGAACATTTTGCACCTTTTCAAAAACAGGGAACTAGAAATTTTTGCACCTTTTTAAAAACATGTAAATAGAACATTTCACGCTTTGCAAATACTCCCAAATAACATTTTTATAATTTTGTTTGAATGACATAATAGCTCATTTGGATTGTAGCTTAAATTGGATATGGGTCATTTTGGTTCTTCACTGACGATATGCTTTTATAACTCACACTCTGCAATGTTGGTGACAGCCCCAAGTAAACTTACAACATTCTCATGTTTCCCCACAAACATTAAAATTTTCAGCTCAGACAATAAAATTTTTGCCTCGTTTACATTCCACTGTTTAAGCGTTTTCACAGCGACCGGGAGTCGGGTGTAATTCTGCAGTAAAGTCCCTTGAAGAACGATCCCAAAGTTACCTTCACCCAATCTGACAGGGATTTCTTCTACAGGTCAAAATTTAGACTAATGTGAGATTTTTATGATTTTAAATTTCAATGTGTGTGTGATTTGGAAAAATAGCGACAGCATTTTTTATTTTTAAGTGCAGCAGTGACAGGAAATGACAGAAAATAATTCAAACCCATAAATCTACGTACTAAAATTGAGTATCACTCTTCAGTAATTTTGCTTTATTAAACTGGCAAAAAAATTTGACACTTGGTAGCTTCTATTAAAAATTATGAACGAAATAATCTTCCAAATTTGTATATTTCAGTACAAGTTTTGTGTTCAGACTTTAATCTGTTTTTGGATTTAAAATTTAAAGAACAAATTCTAATTAAAATCGGTTGCTTTTATTTTCTATTATTTCCAGTCAAAGACACACTCAAAATTAATTGGGCCCCTTATTTTATTGACAAGTATTTACCAAAAATTAAATCTTGCTCTGGAATCTCAAACTTGGCCTCGTCATAGGGTAAGTCCAGTGCTTCTTCAATGCCCCCACTGATATTGGCATAATTTGGAAGTCCACTACTAATGTCTTTAACGCTATCATCCCTCCCTGGTGTTTTTACGGAGCGGCGGCCATATTTAAATTGTTGAATTTCGTACTTTGTTAACTGATTGATGTAGCGCTAAAATCATAGGTAAAAAACAATCAAGCGCACAACCTTGTTTTATTTATAGCAGATTTACTCGTTGTTACATATAGTATTATAGTCTTACCTCTTGCACTTGGGATTTCTTCCAAAATTTGCATAAATAAACCGAAAGTATTATCATTAAAATAAGAAAAAGAATCGACAGTGGGAGCGCCCAATACAACCAGGTTTGAAACACTGAAAAATCAGTAGGTATTTAAAATTGGTTTTTATACAGCCTACCTAATTAATTTAATCCTTAGTAGTTATACTGTACAGTTACTTACTGTCGACCTGTACGGTAATAGGAAATGTAATTGTTCCTCTAACATTCGTAGCATTGCAAGTGTAAATACCCTGAATTGTCATTACATGGTGCGTCACGTTTTTAAAGTGAAGAAGGGATCTCGTCGAGTTTTCAAACTGTATAGTTTCTGTCCAAGCATTTCCTGTGCTGTCCATGTATGGCTAAAAAAATATTAATTTTTTATGAAACATTTAGTTATTTGCTTTATGAATTACTGTAAATCATAATTTAATAAAATTTAGGATGCATAATTTAAAGGTTTATTTTCTAATTGTTCCTTGATTTAACAACAATGTCAATTTTTAAAGAATAAACAACGTCCGTAGAACGGGCAGCTTTACTAGTAATGAGTAATGCACTTATATACATACCTCTCCGTTGTTGTACCACGTCACTACTGGGGCTGGACTTCCTCCAGCTTCACAAACTAAAGTTACATCTTCATCTGTATCATAGTAAGAAACGCTACTATCTGAAACATCCAAAAATTCTGGAACGGTGCCCTCTGTTGTCAAGTAAAATCAACATAATTATGAACCACTTTTAGCCTAAGCCGGACTTTTCAATCTTATTCAATAAATATCTAAATACTGCTTATGTTATACTGTAATCTTGTATTACCAGAAACGGTCACAGGGTAAGTTAGGTTTACCCACTTTTCTGAATTCCAGAGCGGTGCTAAGCAAACTAAACTAACCATGCTCTCACTTGTAGCATTCACGGCAGCTTTTAATTCAAAAATTAGTTGCTCAGCTAGGAAATTTTCGTTGTATGCTGAAAACATTTGTAAAAGACTATTTATATTTACTGTTTAATGCTAAAAGAAAACCTCGTATTTTCGGAAAACATATTGATTTGAAGTCGGTTTTTAAAATGGTAGGGGGAATGTTACAGATAATTTGTGGAGAGCTTAAGGATCCGTTAGAGTACTGCACGAGTAACCTGTAGCCTTCTGTAAAAAGGAAACTTGAAAAATTGCAATTTATCTGAACGTTTTCCTTCACATATATTGTACGATTAGGTCCAGTAATGTGTATGAAAGAGGCGCCATCTATGTTACTAGTAGTATCAGCATTGTCAGCAGAGTTCAGAACAACTGGAAAGTTAACAAAGATGAAAGCAGCTTTTAAATTTATAGTATATAGAAAATTTTAATATAAAATTTAAAAATTTATTGTAGAGGGCGCGCAAACTCAAAAGTATATTATTGGTAAATAAATGTGGTTCGAATGTAATTATGTACAACTTTGTAATTAATTGTTTAAAACTTCTTTTTACCAGCTGATGTAAGCGATTTGAAAAATTGGACGTGTTGGTACTGTTTTTTGTCACTAGTACGACAGATAACTACACCCCCTCCTTCATACTTTGTTGAAATGTCCAACGAAGCTACCATCTTATTAATTTCTTCATCAGTTGATGAGTTATATTGTACGCGTCCGCAGGTGTCTATTTCTGCTGTGTTGTCAAGGATTTGTAAATATTGTAAATTTGAAGGGTTGTCTGACCCCTAAAAACAAATTTGGAATATATTCATCATTGCGTAGGTCAACTTTAAAATTTTAAAATATTTTTAAAAAAACTTTTTCAACAGTATGTACTACTTTAAAAATTTGCATTTAACTAGCTCTGTTTAGGCAAACTGTTGGAAACTTACATCTTGAAGAAATCCTAGAGACAGCTTGCAATTTGTTGGACTACTGCATTCAAAAGCTGTCATCTCTAAAGTTAAATTCAAATTTGAGGAAGTATTTCCGCCATTTTTAGCATATTCTGAATCTGCTATGCAAATAAAGCGCTTGCATGATCCATTCACATAGTTTTGGGATGCAATTTTGAGCTGGCTAGATTTTTGAGGTGTTTTGCCGGCAGAAATAACTAGCACATTTACTTCGACTGGGTTAGACGGCCGTCCATATTTAGGCTTGACGACCGACTTGCATTTGTAATTGCCATACAAGTCCGATTTAAAATCTAGTGGAGGGGATAAACTTGTATTTTGACTAATGTTGCTAGCTTTCGGTGTTATTGTAAATCCATATTTTGGATTGTACACTTGGTCGTATAGATCACTGTTGAGCGGTGTATAACTTCCCTGAATTGTAATTAAATAATAAAAAATTTATGCTCATATTTCCTATTTTTAATCAAAAATTTACTAACGATTTTTTAAAAAAGGCAAAAATTCGAACATTTTTGTCCTGTTTTGTGAGCACAGCTGTGAAGTTTGGATTATTTCCACGACAAGGCACTATCACGCTAGTGTCCGATGAAAACGATTTTGAAATTAGTGTGTTTCCATTCGGTTTTAGGAATAAATCTGGCAAATTATCTGCGTTGAACCAAATAAAAAAATACATGATTATTAATTTTTCCCCGCGTAATTTCGATACCTTGAAAAATGTTTTTTTAATACTAAATATTTACCATTTGCAAACAAGAAAACTGACGTTATATTTGTTGCCATTAAATCCCCACCATCCATATTTGTTGTAGGATTTACGCATGCGTATTGCCCAAAGGTGGGGAATTTTGGAGGTCGTGGAAAAGGGACGGTAATGTTTGTAGTGTAGCAAAATGTTTCAGGGTTTTGAGGGTCGAGAGATTCGCGGTTTGTTTCTATGGATTTAATCACATCTTGGGACTACATAGTTACATACAGTTTTCATTAATTATTCTAATAATTGACGCTTTAATTGAAAACAAAAACGTAATTAAATAAATCAAATCAATTTTACCAGGACACCCTGGAAACTCCACATGACAGGCTGCCGCGCCGTACAACTCATAAAAATCTGACCATTACTTTCAATGATGACAGTTTTCCCCTCTGGATCTTGAGCAATCGTGTAAAATAGGACTTTCCCATCTTCGTCGTTACTTCTTCGGGTATAGTTTCGTCCCGCATACATATTTAACACTTGAATTGTGGGCTCACTGGGGCAATAAGGAGCAGGTGCTGTGGTTTCGTTGTTAATCCCTCCAACATTCTCATTTTCAGTCTTGTGTTTTTCTGACGAGAGCAATTGAAACTTAAATGTATTTCTTACTGTGGTGTCAATACTGTGGGTGGTATTTGTAGCATTGTCAGTGTTTATGTCTTCAGATCTTACAGCGGTAAATGTTAAAATATTTAAAACTGCGACAATTATTACTGCAAACTTAGCAAAATACTGCAATTTTACAGGGATTTTGTCAGTAGATATATCCTTGCTTAAAGGCGGAGATTTAAACCTGGTCAAGTTCGTCATATTGATAGTCGCTCGAAAGCTGGACAAAAAGTAGTTGGCAAAAATTTTAATGTTTTGAAAAGTTCATTTTTTTGCACTTTAAAATTACAATAAATTAGACATAATATAAGGTAGTTATTTTTACTAATTAGTGTTACAACGTGAACGCGTAGATTTGATTAGTACCTGGAGACTGCATTAATTTTTGTTTACCACCCACTATAATTCATTGCTGTCACTGTTCACTGCCACTTTAACAAATCTTAAAGCTAATTTGTAATGCAAATAATACTAAAACACCAGTTTTACACTTGGCACACTGGATTTAAAGTATAGTGCAATTAGTGCAATTTAATTTCATTATAATTTATAAAAAGGTGTTAGCATTTCGGTATTGAAATTTTCCAGCGCATTTTGGACCGTAGGCAAAGCTCAGTAGTAGTGGGTCCGGTTTTGAGGTGTTGAGTTTGACATACTAAATGCTGTAAGTTAAACCTGGAGCGCCCACATTCTCAAATTGACGATAATGCAATTAATGTACCACACTTGTTGTAGTTCAGGCTGCCCCTGGCCCCGGCATATTTAACATTGTAAGGAACTGTCCGCCCTTTTAGGGTTGGTTTGGTTAGCATTGTGAAGCGAAAACAGGAATAAATGACACCATTATTACGTTTATTCCAAGAAAGAACTTATTTGGTGACGTCATATATTCGGGGAATTCCAGGCTGTGTAGAAAATCAATACTAACTTTAACTACCTTTTTAAATTATTGACATTTTGAGGATAACAGGTGCAAAATCTGGCACATACATTTTTTATTAGCAAACTTTGTCGTATCAGTATATTAATTAGCTATATTTTCTTAGGTGCGTAAAAGTATAACTCGTAAGTACGGTAGCATAATAAATAACAGATACCAGTTTTTGAAAGTTCGTTTGATATTTTTCTACATCTCTCCAACTAATAGATATCATAAAAAGATTGTATTAATTAGTTGTAAACTCCAATTTTTAAAATTGCTGGAACTTTGTGAATTTAGCTACACATTTTAAATATATAGTTAAATAATTTAATTGTCCGTCAAATATTTTTAGATAGTACAATTTACACTTCTGCACACAATTTAATGCGCACAGAACCACAGCACAGTACACACTTTTGGTTAATTTATAATTGTTCCAAATCCAGTCAGTCTACTTACTACTGGATAAATCGAAGTCACAGATTTTGGTTTTGACAGCGTTTAATAAAAGCAGAAATCGAAAATAATGGTTAGTAAATTCAAGTTATTTTACATCCACTCGCCACAAGGGCAGAATGGCAAGTGCTTTCCATTTGAAAAAAAAATCTGATATGGGCAAATCCTGCACTGTTCTGTAGATATGTAGGTATCAAAATGTGAGCATATATCAAGAATGTACCTATTTATACTTGGAAATCTGTAGCCTGAGCCTGCATTGCATTGTATTTAGTCAGTACATTTAAGTTTGTTTTCGTCCCCAAGTAAAAACTCACTTCACTGGACATAGTAAAATATATTAGCAACTTAGGAACTACGTGCAGATGATTTGTGTTTGGATTTTGGAATGTTTTGGGTCATATAATTACTATGTAGGTATGCACGGTTTTCATTATACAATTACATACGCTGTGTGGGTTTGGGTATGTGTATTTATTGCTAGCGCATCCCATGTCATGCAAACTATAGGAGGTATACGTCTAATTCACAAGCTTAGTCTTATGTCTTATTAACGTATTTTTGTTTTTGACAGTGTGAAATAGTGTGCTGGTTACTGGTTATTGGATGCTGGACTATTCCCATATTGCAATGCATGAATGATTCCTTCAAATTAAATACACTAATAAATAAGGGCATTGCATAAATTATGTGGGGAGTAAAAGTTAAACCATTGGAGGGGAGAGGGGGGGGGAGTAGACAGCTTTATTTATAGCTATATTCAGCACTTTAATAAAGATGCATATAATGACTTCTAAACTAAAGATATTTTGCGTTGCAAAAAAAAGGTGCGGGGTACCAAATATTTGCATTCATAATTTATGCACGGCCCCTTCATTCAGCAACTATTAAGCTAAATTCAAACTGATGAGATGAGTTTGGACTGAGGAAGACTGACAATGAGATGAAATTCTTTTTACGCTTCCTCCCATTAGCTTCAATTACACAGCGAAGTTAGTTAGCGTATTTAGCCTTGGCCTTGAAGTGTAAAGTTTGCGTAAGGACATTTTTATATATATGATTAGTATAATGACTTTACTATAATGTATTATGTTAGTAGGTAAGTATGTAAGCAATTTTGTACACATTGCAAATTTGCACAGTCAAGTTGAGCGTTTAACAAAAGACGAGCCATGACTTGTGTTAACTTGTTGACTGACTAACGATAACAAAATGCTGAGAGCACACGTACTTAGCTATTATTGAGTGATTCTTGCGTTTAGAGAGATGCAGTAGACGAGATGAAAGTACCTAGGTTGTGACTTGAACATCAGCAGTTTAGAATCTTCAAGTATTATTTGTATAAAATCAGTGCATCATAATGTAATAAAATTAAATATGTAGAGAGAGATTTTCAAACGTGATAAGCTTTATACGATTTTTTTCCGTAATTAAATATTGCACAACATGTCACATAGTTAATGTGCTGACTTCTTTAGAAGTCCAGTTTAAACATTATGACAAAATGACAGGGCCCAATATAAACTTTCAGTGAAGACGTAAAATGTCCCAATTTTTATTTTTTGCTAACAAACAAAAATGAGATATTGACAAAAAAAAATTAAAATACCTTTTGATTTCAAAAATATAAATTTTATTTTTCCAAAAAATGTAAATATAACTATTTTAGTACACTATTTTACAATTTTCCAAAACATGCAAATAGACCAATTATCACATTTCAAAAACATGTAAGTAGAATATTTTAAAATTCTCAAACATAGTTCAATTAAACATATTGCACATTTCAAAAAAACATGTGTATAAAACATTTTTTCACTTTTTAAAAACATGTAAATAAGAAATTTCACCATTTTAAAAAATCATGTTAATAGAACATTTCAGCAATTTTCAAAAACATGTAAAAAAAACTTTTAAATAAGATATAATTTTTTATTTGGTATAATAATTCAATTCAATGCACAGTACATGACATAATAATATAATATGGCAAAACTTATATCTTTCAAGAATTAAAGCAACCAAATAGTCAAGAGGTGATTAATTTGCTAGTTCGCTTACAGTTCACAGTGCAAGTGTTTTTTTGGGTATACATTACATATTATGACATGTGGCATGTCTATTCGTTCACTTTTCCTGCAAGCTCAAGCAGTATAGGGATATTGTGCGTAGTTCAAAGGGGCGAGAAAGTTGGAGTTAAACATAATTTTATTAGAGTTTCAGGAGGAGGAAAGGAAACACAAGTTCGTAAGTAGTACCTATATCAGCTTACAGAAAAATCAAGAAATGGCATCTGTAGCACTGAAGCAAAAAGTGGATGTGTGTTTTTCTTATGTATTTAACATAGAATTAAATGCAGGCAGCGACAGCAAACTGCAAAGTACACACATACCATGTGCAACTGACAAGCAAACCACTTACTATGATTCCTCGGGATCTGGAAAAGCATAGCCAGAAACGTTTCCTTGGACCTTAGAATGAACGAATAGTGTGATAACTCGAGTGCATTTTGCGCGGTGCTTTAGCAGCAGCCCGCCAAAGTTCAAAAAAACCGAATTTTTCAAAGTTTGGCACGCTGTAGCTTCTACAGTTTTTGTCTGATTTCAATGAAACTTGCTGTTTTGTGATGTTTAGACTATTATCTAAAAAGTAATTTCTGGAAATTTTGAAATTCGATTTTTTTTTATTTTTTCGAAAAATTAATGAAATGTCATACTTTTGAGGCCTATATTTTAATTAAGATTTTTTGATAAAAAATTAAAAATTCAAATTTCAAAATTTCCAGAAATTACTTTTTAGATAATAGTCTAAACATCACAAAACAGCAAGTTTCATTGAAATCAGACAAAAACTGTAGAAGCTACAGCGTGCCAAACTTTGAAAAATTCGGTTTTTTTGAACTTTGGCGGGCTGCTGCTAAAGCACCGCGCAAAATGCACTCGAGTTATCACACTATTCGTTCATTCTAAGGTCCAAGGAAACGTTTCTGGCTATGCTTTTCCAGATCCCGAGGAATCATAGTAAGTGGTTTGCTTGTGAGTTACTTTTACTTTTGTCAGCATCCAAAAATCATCACGATCGCTAATCACTATGAACGACCAGCAGAATGAGTGAGGGCTATTGACCGGATCAGCTGCTCCCGTAACAGATCAGCAGAACAGCAATAACAACAACAATAACAACATAAACATATAGCAGCGGGAAACTCACCGACCCACTTGTCAGTCAGACGCCTTCTAATCATATACAGACCAAGCTGACCCAGCTCAATAAAATATGTTACATGTATCTCACTGTATTCAGTCGTATGAATTTAAATGTTTATATGCATTGTATACCACAACTATATATTATGTAGTGTATTATAAAGAGATATTTACAATAATATAGAATATCCCATACATTGTACATAATTTAAATGCAAGGCATGAAATGTCATCTATAATTTATTGCATTCAGTAAGGAAACACATATCGTCTGTGAAGAACCAATATGACCCATTTCCAATTTATGCTAAATTTAAAATGAGCTATGTCATATTAACAAAATAAAAAGGTCGTTTAAACTGTTAATTAAGAGTTTTTAAAAAGTATAAAATGTTCTATTTACGTGTTTTTGACATGTGCAAAATGTTCTATTTACGTGTTTTTGACATGTGCAAAATGTTCTATTTACTTGTTTTTGAAAAGTGTAAAATGTTCTAATTCCATGTTTTCGTAAAGGCGCAATATGTTCTTATTCGATGTTTTTGAAAAGGTGCAAAATGTTCTAATTCCATATTTTTGAAAAGTGTAAAATTTTTTAATTCCATTTGTTTGAGAAGTGTAAAATGTTCTATTTAATTATTTTTGAAAATGTTCAAATTGCAAATATTCTATTTGCATGATTTTTAAAAGTTTAAAATGTTCTTTTTAAATGCATTTAAGACATATTTGAATATTTTATAGGTAGTGGATATTGTTTTTAGCTACAAACGGATATGGGTCATTCTTGTTCTTCACATACGATAACGATATGTACCCTTCAGAAGTATTTAATATTAGGAGGTTTGCCATTCTTTTTGCAAACTGAAAAAAAAAATACAGAAAGAAAATGAGCTCGCGATCTTTTAGCATTGCTGAGTTTCTTCAGTTTTACTTTCTTTGCCTCGACCAACTAAATACTGGCAGTACTGGCACATTGGCAGGCTATCTGCCATTTACTAGTAATGTACCGGCGTCGGCAAAGCTATAACCTGATCAGTAATAACGCCGTCAATGTTTGTTTTTAAATTATTAATTTTTTACTGTGATTTTCAAATTTACTTTAATTAATCCCGTAATCTCTGCAGTAATTAACATATAAATTGAGTGTACTTTTAAAACAACTGGAATGTTAAAGCCGTGGTCATATATATGTGTAAAGTGGTAAAAGCGTTTCTAGAAAATTATTGAAGAAATGGGACGTATCAAAGTTGTTGTGAAAAGCAAAATAAACGCTCTACTTGTTTTTGTTGTATTATTCGCCTATTTTGAAACTCTGGGTTTTGTAAACGCGCAGAGGCCAGACATTCGGATTCGGGATGGAAATCAGCGGGCAATTCTGTACAGTGAACGGGAAGGTGCTGGACGATATCTTTCCCTGGCACAGGGCAACTGGCAAAACTTGTCGATAGCGATGCCTAATTCAGATTTGAAAAATATAAATTTCGATAATATGGCACATTCCGCTTGCGTTTCTGGAATGTAAGACTAATTTCCTTTATTTAAGCAACTAAATTTTAGGCCCCTGCCTACGGCAGGTGGATCCTAAAATTGCAAACAAATAATAAAAATAATTCTAAAGTTTGTGAATTTGTTTATTATTTCAATTTAGCGTTAGCCCATACAACATTGTAATGTTTTTTAATATGTACCTGAATTTTAGACGAATTTTCTACGAGAATCCCAACTTTAATGAAGAGCGCGGTCTGGTTGAATATATTTATGGACCTGGTAGCGGAAACAAGTGTGTGAATTTGAAGTACGTGGGCGGTAAAGTGAGGTCATCAAGACTTGTGGGATTATCCAGTGACTACAAGGCGAGTACACTCACACTGTACGAAGGGGATTACTTTCAAGGCCAAGATGAATTCACAATGGATGACCGATCTAGGCTCGTGAGTCTTGACCGGCGGGCGTCATCTTTAATTGTGACTGGACGCAGTCCGTGGTCACTATACTCGTTGCCGAACTTTCATGGAGATGTTGCATGTGTGTCCCCGAAGTACCCTACCCCCGAATTTGTATTTAACCTTATGATTATTGGGGTGCCTGAGGGCTCCATACGGTCTGTAAGGCGCGGTTGTTTTTCGAAGCAAGAGCAAATAGGAGAAAATGATCCAGATGAGGATCAGGGTTCAACCCGACTTCAAAGGCCAGATCTAGGTGAAGGTCAAGGTCCGATACGAGGTCAAAGGCCAGCTCCTATGCGACCCCACGCAGAGTCCAAAAACCGAACTGGGCCAACCACGGAAAGTTCTGTCCAAAGCACAGAAGTAAATAGCGGTAGCAGGAGAATTTCAGATAATCTAGTTTAATACGCATGTATTTAAAAAAAATTACTTAACGGTAAAAATTCTACCTATAAACAGCTGTTCAATTTTTTTACATTTTAAGCTTGGCCTGTTCAGTATTATTACTAATTAACATGTTTAAAATTATAACGTGATATAAATTGATATTGTAAAATAGTGCCTTCAGTTTAAAAAACATTTGCATTCGTTTTTAGTGATAAATAATAAAACAATTTTGTAAACTTTTTAAAATGGAGTGTTTACAGTTTGATTCATGCGTCAACGTTTCACTTGTGAGTTTTGGTCAAGATTTGCAATTTGAATAATTTAATAACTTGTTGGCATCTAAATTAGTTAGTTACAAAATCGCACTTTTTAGCATTGGTAATTGACATATACGATGGTTATAATAGTCATAATGAAACAAATGATTTTTTTGATTTTCCATTAATCAAGAGACTTTTCCATTGTTCACTTGCAGCAGTCGTTGAGTATCACTAAAGGAGTCAAAAATTGCAAACAAAAACAAAATTAATTAATTAAATAGATTTGTATTACCTAAATTAAGAAGTTAGTATGATTTTTGAAGCTGTAAAAGTGCATATATAATTAATACAGATTTAAAATGGTGATCTTTATTTTGGCTTGGGTGTTGTGGGTTTGACTGTTGTGTGCGGCTTGGCTGTTGTGTGCGGCTTGGCTGTTGTGTGCGGCATGGCTGTTGTGTGCGGCATGGCTGTTGTTGTTTCATCCGTCAACCCCAATGCTTTTCCTGCTTTCTTAGCGCCATCTTTGATACCCTCTCCCACCTTCTTAGCGCCTTCTTTGATTCCTTCACCGGCTTTATCGACGTCTTTTTTGGTCTTGTCAGCACTTTCTTTTATGTCCTTTCCTGCTTCCTTAGTCTTATCTTCTGCCTTGTCTTTGGTTTTTTCAGCATCTTTCTCTATTCCTTTTCCGGCTTTTTTGGCTTCTTCCTTTGTCTTGTCCGCACCTTCTTCGATGCCTTTACCAGCTTTTTTTGCACCATCTTCGATTCCCTTACCCGCTTTTTTCGCATCATCTTTCGCACCATCTGCTTTCTTTTCTGCATCTTCTTTTATTCCTTTCCCTGCTTTGCTTGCCTCTTCCTTTTTCTTGTCGGCACCTTCTTCAATTCCTTTGCCGGCTTTTTTGGCCTCGTCCTTTTTCTTTTCAGCGCCTTCCTCAACCCCCTTGCCAGCTTTTTTCGCATCATCTTTGATTCCTTTTCCGTCTTTTTTAGCATCATCTTCCTTCTTCTTCTCAGCAGTTTCTTTTGCTGCTTTTCCTTTCTTTTTATCTTCCTCAGCGGCTTTGGCTTTTTTGGCTTGCTCTGCTTGCTCTTTCTCTCTAGATTTTGAATATTCAAAAATGATAAATAAATTTGTATGGTCAACCGTAAGCAATTTGAATTTCCCGCTTAATCAGTTGTCATAAATGATGGATCAACAAATAGCAGCACAAACTACTAAATATTGTGTACAGCATTATTTGTGAATAAATTCCTTGCAAAATATTTTTTAGAATTTTAATTTTTTGAATTTTTTGTCATATCCTAAAATCAAAAACTGTGAGCAGACACATAAATTACATACAATTTGAAAGGTAAATATTGGACGACTCAAACAAGGAAGGCCTACTGTAATCGATTTACCTCACATTAGTGAACTACAAAGCTAAAACAACTCGGTCGCATTTTGCGCCGTTCGCTCACAAATGCCCGCCAAGTTTTAAAAACGTTGATTTTTTTGGTTTTTTGAAACCCTGTAGCTCCTACAATTTGCATCCAACTTTTAAAACATTTAAATTTTTGTGATCTCCAAAACATTTCCCTATATGTAAATTCTGCGTTTTAAAAATTTGAATTAGAAGTTGTTTTAAGCTTGTATTTTGTATTCTGAAAAAGTTGATTTTTTTAGTATTCAAACCACAAAATAGTTGTCTGGTGTGGTCTGGTCTGGTCCGGAAAATTGTGGTCTGGTCCGACTTCGTCAGCCTAGGACTAGACAATATATTGTGGTCCGGACCATACCATTGGGACTACTATTCTGAAGATGACAAAACCCAAGGCAAGTAGAATAATAAGGTACAGTCAATCGCAATGGTAAAGTTTGAGAGGGAGTTTTTGGTGGTGAGGTGGAAGAAAAAGTTGGCGCGAAGTTTGTATACTCCATAAGCTGAGCATTACCTTTTTCTCAAATTTTAAAATCTGTCTACCTCAAAATTTCCGAAACTAATCCCAATGCTATTTTCACACTAGTAAACTATGTTTTGTGCTCTTTCATTTGACACCTAGTTCAATAATAGTGGCCCATGTTTGCCCGACTTTTGACCTCTTGAAGTTGATATGTTCTGAGTGGATTTATATTACGGCCGAAATTTCTGGCTGCCAGATGACGTCAAAAACGAGGGGCGCCGTCGAAACCGACCCCCAAGTCGATTGGCTGTACCTTATTATTCTACTTGCCTTGACAAAACCTTAGTTTTTGAAAATTGTAGAAGCTACAGGATTGCAAAAAACAAAAAATCGAATTTTTCAAACTATGGCGGGGAATTGTGAGCGAACGGCGCAAAATGCAACCGAGTTGTTTTAGCGTTGTAGCAAAAAAACTTAGGTAGATAAATCGATTTCACGACGTGGTTTCAAAATCTGAGTGTACCATATATTCCTTGTAATTTATGTTCAATTTCTGTGGGCGATCGTAAAAGATTTCTGAATTCAAAAAAAAACTACATAATTAAAGTTTTAAAAAATAGGACAATGTGAACGAATATTGTATTTTAAAGCTCATGAAAAAAATTTGTTTAAAAGACTTTTTTTAAAAAGCTTTTTTTTTGTTATTTTTGACATGTTTTGACAATTTTAGACAGGAACTATTAAGTATGTAGGTACCTACTCACTTTTTAGCTTTTTCGTCGGCAGGTTCAAAAATACTAGCAATGCTCTTTCCTGCTGATTCAAAAGCCTCGCCGATGCCCCGTTTGGATCTGGAGACTGTGCCATCTCCTAAAGACGCAATAAGGCCCTGGGTCCCTTCGTCCTCATTGGAAAGCGGCTTGAGTTCCACTTGCACTGCAAGGATCCAAACAAGTCCAACGACTGTTGAAAGCCGTATCGAACTTGGATTTCCCAGATTGTTTCTTAAATTCATTTTCTTTCTAAAATTCATTCTATTTCTTTTAAAATAAATTTTAAATAGAGAGATAAAGTTTAAAGGATGTTAATGTAGTGTAAATATTTCTTGAATTAAACTTATTGGTAATAACATTACGATTTTCTATATGACCAAAGTTCAATTCTTCTATTGTAGCTATTCATGGCATTTCCTAAACAACATTTTTGTATGTCAAGGAAACAGTGTCAATATTTCTTAGAATTTAGAATAATTAATAAATGCACTGATTATGCAACATTAGTGAGTAGTGCGGAAGCCAATGTTGCTGTTGTTGTTGCTGTAAACAAAACTATTTAAATAATAACTTTATAGGGCATAGGGTACAAAATCCAATCAACAATTATTATGAATGAGAAAACGACATAACGGCTTTAAGTAATCACTCAGTAAGAACGATTGTGCTATTGTATATTTAAAATCAACACTAAATTCAATCAGATTAAATTTCAGTCCTTACCTTGACAACATACTTAATGTTGAATTTGAATATAAGATATCATTTACCATGTTTTCTATATTAGTACCTACTCCCCGAGTACTATTGAAACTGGATGTTCTTACCCCAGCTTACAATTAGAGATCCCGCGCATTAATAGTTATGATAATTATTTCTATAAAAATATTTAAATATGTCTTGATAGCATTTAAATAGAACATTTTGCACCTTTTCAAAAAACATGGAATTAGAACATTTTGCACCTTTTCAAAAACATAAATTTAGAACATTTTGCACCTTTTCAAAAACATGGAATGAAAACATTTTGCACCTTTTCAAAATCATGGATTTGGAAATTTATGCACCTTTTCAAAAACATGGAATTAGAACAATTTGCACCTTTTCAAAAACATAAAATTAGACATTTTTGCACCTATTCAAAAATATGGAATTAGAACATGTTGCACCTTTTCAAAAACATAGAAATTACATACAACATTTTGCACATTTTCAAAAACATGTAAATAAGACATTTTACACTTGTCAAAAACTCCTAATTCACAATTTACGCATGTTTCTTATTTTGGTTTTATGACAAATGAAATGAAATGAAATGAAATGAATAATGATTAAAATAACCCGTATGAGCAAAATGGGTTTTAATGCAGCTTGCTCCACATGTCTACAACAATTGCTTTAGTGTGCATTTATTTCAAGAAAACATATTAATTCCAAAATTTTTAGCATCGAAAAACACATATTTGCACGTACTTGATTAGTAAGGTCTAATTGTGTGTAATTTTAACAACTATAAAATTGTAAGTAATTTCGAAATTCATAAATACACTACCTGCCTACATAAATTTAAGTCCTTAATAATAGGTCTATCTAGAAATAAGAATTATTATTAGCTTTGCAACATAACAACCTACCTACCTTGCTAGTTTCGAGTCACACAAATAATAAAATCCTGTTTTGAATTGCAGATCTTTTATATAGGTAAGGGCACCTAGGTAGGTATACTGTCATAGGTTCATAGGTCATACAAAAGGTACTGAATGAGTTGAACATATAATTTACAAAAACAACTAATTATTAATTAAATATTTATTATATGATATTGCACAATACACCGACTACTAAAGACACGATTGAACCTACAGACATATAATTAACTTTATCGCTAGTGAAGATTCAAATTTACCTATTGCATTTTTTTTAGCTAAAAGCAAAATACTGTGTCAGCAATCAAACAAACACAACTTAAACTTCATGATCCTAGAAGCATGTAAATAGGACATTTTACATTTTTCAAAAACATGTGCAAATAGAGTACTTCGAGGTTTTAAAAAACACGTAAATTAAATATTTTGAAATTTTCAAAAACATGTAATTTAAATACTTTAAATTAAACTTTTTTAGAGTACTTTGAATTTTTTAACAACATGTAAATACATTATTTTACACATTTTAGAAACGTGAATAGAATTTACTTTATACGTTTTTTGACACAGCTGGTTCTAATTTTAGCTAAACTTGGCAATCGAAATGGGCAGTTTTGATTCTTCATTCACGGCATGCACCTGAGATCCCAACAGAAAATACAATAGTCACGCAAATAACTATTTAATATTCAAGTATAGGGAAACAAAAACTGGTTCTCTAATCACAAAAACCTAAAACTGTACAATGACAAAATACATACCCACATACCTACATACTTTACTACTTTTTTTGTAGTACGTTTCTTTTCACAATAAATAACAATAATATCATAAATTGCAATGGTTATTTTCTATGTAAACATTTTGTTACTTAGCGTAGCATTCGGGAACATTTCTCTTGAAGTTTTGAGTAAATTTTTATGAAGATAAAATTGTCCTTGGAGACACACTTTCCTCACACTCGGCACAGGTTCCACATTATCGAAAATATCCGAAATAGAATGGGGAACATCCCAAAATTTTAAATTATTTTGTATGTAAATGGATTTTAAATTTGGAAATTTATCTTTGAGACTCATCCCCATAGGGAAAAGTTGTGTAGCAATCCCAGGGCCAAATACAGATGGATGTCGATACAGGAGTTTAAGTTGTTTTAATTTAGACATTTGAGGGATTTGGAGCCCTTCCAGAAATCCTAATTGTCTCCATTCTAATTTCTCACATGAATCAGAAATTGCTCCAAGAACTCTACTCATAGCATCTGCAGCCCTTGCCCACAAATGAGGGAGTGTAAATAATTTATGTCCACCAAATAAATTTAATTCTTCTAGGGCCCAATTTCCTCCGTGATGATATCCAAGAAATTCAAGGAGGTATAAAGTTTCGTTGTTTACACTAATTGTAAGTGTTTTGAGGAGATGAAGACGATTTCCGGTTCCAGCTCCAGCGGCGGCGGCGGCGCCGGCGGTGGTGGCGGCGGTGGTAGGCTGAACAAGAAGATGTAAATATTTGGTTGATAGTTTCACTTGGTTCAAGTTCGGAGAATGCTCCAAAATTTCATAAATCACATTTGGTGGACATGTGGATTTCTCAGAAAATTCCAAATATTTTAATTTAAACTTATGGTTAGCAGTAGTAGCATTATCGTTAATATTCGCATCACTGAACAGGCAAATTGATTCCATTCCCATATTGTACGAAGGAGAATTCGGTTTCGGTTTTAGAAGGAAAACTTCTGCGTCAATAATAAGTTCTTCGAGATTTGGCGCATGGCTCAAAATAAGTTTCTTGAAATAATCCAAAGATATAAATTCAACTAGTTCAAGTTTGTTAATGTGGCTTCCATGAATTTGAAAGAAAGGCTGGTCGTAAGGATGAACTGTCTTTGAACTGTAGAATGCAAAACTGTTACATGGGAAATTCTTAAGGAGAGTTTTTGTTGTTGTTGTCAGATCTTGGAGAGAGCGGTAGGAGTATTGTGAAGAATTGTATGGTAAATTTGTAAATTTCATAGTTATCAGCTTTTGCAATTCTTTTGAACCGAAATATGCCCATCGATGAGACACTGAGCGACACTTCAACAATGTTTTTCGGTTCAAAAATGAAAATATAAATTCGATAATCTAAAAATAAAGATAGAAATCAAACAAGTAAGAGAGTGAGAATAACCAAATAAGAAAATTCAACAATGCTAAGTATGTATGTTATTAAATGTGTAAATAGAAGAAAAAATAAGAAATTTCTAAAATATCGTTTGTAAAGAACTAAAATCACCCAGATCCATTTTGAGCTAAAAACAATATCAACTATCTAAAAAAATATTCAAATATGTCTTGAGAGCATTTAAATAGAACATTTTACAATTTTCAAAAACATGGAATTAGAACATCTTGCACCTTTGCAAAAACATGGATTTAAAACATTTTGCACCTTTTCAAAAACATGGAATAAGAACATTTTGCGCCTTTACTATTACATGGAATTAGAACATTTTACGCTTTTCAAAACATGCAAATTAGAAAATTTTACGTTTTTCAAAAACTCCGAATTAACATATTACGCATGCTTATCAATTTGTTTTTATGACACGGCTCATTTTAATTTGCGCTCAAATTGGATATGGGTCATTTTGGTTCTTCACAGACGATATCAGTAACAATAATAACTTACATTATCAATAAAAAATGCCGTTTCTTGTGGCGGAAGCGAGTAAAGATTTTTCAAATCAGAATTAGTACACTGATGCTGATCACTACCTGCGCCGACATCGAGAGGGAGTTTAATTTTCTCTGGAGGAATTAAGCTAGGGTCACCTTCGTCTTTCTTCCTTTTTGCTATGTCTGCCTCTTCGTGGATAGAATAAATACGATTTTGTTTTTCCGTGGAAGAGGGATTCAAATTTTTATTTTTTAAATTATTTGACTCCAAGGCTGCCAACAGACCATCCGGACCGAACATTCCCTTTGAAGAAAAATCCTGCAACAAAAATAAAATGTTTTACTTAATGGTTAGGCAAGTACATTTGTGCAGCCAACTGATAGCTGGTGGCAGTCAATTCAAAATGTACAGCTGACAGCTGTAATTGTTTCTATGACTTGACACTGAAATAAAATCAAAACTCTAAATGTTAATAAATTTATAGTAATAAGTTGCAGAGTATGTACGATGATAAATTTTGCCAAGATTGAAAATTGATACGGAAATAAATAACGAATTAATTATTTTTTACGCCTTACTGCTGTTTTTAGTTCCCAATCGTCACAACTAATTTTGATTCTTTTAGTTGGTTGCGTCTCCAGACTTGTACACGATTTCATGTTGCATTGGAAGCCACTGCTGGGCTCTTTGGTGATGCTATCTTCATCCATTCAATTGTAAATAATAGAATAAAAAGAGTATTTATAATCAATTAAAATATAATTAGGGTAAGTTTACGTAATTGTGGCCGGTGTTGTAGTTGTAATTGCGGCCAGGTGAATAAATTCGTTTTTGTTGAAAACTGTTGAATCTCAAAGTTTAGCAAGGAATCAGTTGGTAGAAATTTGAAATTTCCTCGAAGATTTTGAAAAATTTTGTTTCCGATTCACCGTCGGTGGCCACAACTGCGACGCCGCCACAATTAGAAGCTCTCTCCCTACATATATTAAATTTTAATCATTGAAGTACTGTAGTCACACACGTGACAAAATTACATGTGACACAATATAGACGCGGTTGTACAACATTTTCCTCCCTGAAGTTTTCTGACCAGACATTTTCCTCCCAGTATCAAATTACATCAGCAGTAAAATAAACTAGTGTTCCTTTCCATGAAACTTTTGTTTTTGCTCATAAAAACTAGATTTCAACCACTAACGCATAGTAAAAACGTGTGCTCTGCTCAATGTTGAGAAATAAAATGAATCAAACAAACATTCACAATCACATTATGTTTTGTAGTCGATCTTCATTCTAATAATGTATGTTGTATACACTGTAAATTATACTATTTATCCTACAATATTTAAATATCTTAAACTATTAAACCTGAATAGTTGTAGAAAAGCTGTAAAATATTAAATATAAATATATAAGCGGAATGTGAACATATGAACGACTTAAAATAAATTAAATTAATTAATTGCAATAAACTTGTTTCATATTTCAGTTTATGAAAGTTGAATATTTTCGAGGATGTCTAGAAATGTTTAAATTTTCTGGAGAGCAAAACTAGTTTGTTTTAATGATTTAATTTTAATACTGGGAGGAAAATGTCCTCCGTACAAAGTTGAATGGGAGGAAAAATTCCGGGAGGAAAATATCCGTATCACTACATCCCAACACAAACGGAAGCAATCACAGCACCACATGTAAATGTAACATGCAACCTGGGCCATAGAAGACACCGAATCCAAGCAAAACAAACTTTTTGAGCCTTGAAAATGCAAGATCCTCGGAAAAGTTGAAAGTCTTGAAAGTTGAAAGTGTAATTCTGCGTAATAATGCGTCTAATATTATTATTTGGTAAGATAGTAAATTAACACATAATGTTATATGAAAATTAACTCCCTATGGAAAAGTAAATTATTACGTTACTTACCTAATTTAATTTTAAACACACGTGGGGCGTAAATATGTTGTATTTAGGTTATGTACTTAATTAACTATATTATTATGTAAATTAGTTAATTATTATGTCAGATTTCGGAAAAAAACTAAAACTTACTAGGAAACTTAAACTTCCCTGCTTTGCACCAGACAGTTGTAACAGCAATGAGTATTTGCACCAGAATAAGAAGCAGTCTAGTGTACTCGCAACACAAAAACGCACACTGTCCTTCATTTAAGTTCACCGGGGAACAGTGAGAATTTCCTAGCGCACATTTTTAAGTAAGTATGTACCTATGAAGAATTGAGGAATCATGATTTAATACATATATGCTATAGATTAAAGAAGTGACAGATAAATATCGTCTGTGAAGATCCAAAAGGACCCATATCCATTTCTGACTAAAAACAGTATCAACTATCTACAAAAAAATTAAAACATGTCTTGAAAGCATTTAAATAGCATATTTGGCACTTTTTAATAATATGTTAATAGAACATTTTACACTTTTTTAAAACATGTACTAAATAGGACATTTTACACTTTTCAAATACATTTAATAGGAAATTTGACGCCTTTTCAAAACATGGAATGAGAAACTTTTGCACCTTTTCAAAAACATGAAATAGAACATTTTACGTTTTTAAAAAACTCCTAATAATTATTATTATAATTTTACGCATGTTTCTCGTTTTGTTTTTATGACATATCTCATTTTGATTGTAGCTTGAACTGGATATGGGTCTTAACATTAAATTCTCTACAAACCAGTGCACATGCCAATACTCAGGTCACTCGGGGTCACGAGAAATCCAGGATTGAACATTACTAAGAGTTGCATACCGCTGAGCACATTCCATCAATATTATATTTCCTTTGCTTTTCAATGACTGGTATGGAATTTTGACCACCTTTCAATTGATAGCTAAAATTTAATAATGGATATGACTAATTTAGCATGCATCGCTAAACTTGTAGTGCAAATGCTTTAATAGAGTTTCATTGTCTTTTACTAATTTTGATGTTGGCTGTTTGTAACACACAGTGATGTTATCTGAACCTGTGGCTAACTGAATTCCCCTCTCACCAGAATTTCAAAATTTACAGGTAAACCTGTCAAAGTTAACAACATCTAAACGTGCTAGCGAGATCTTTTTTTTACAAGATAACAGTTATGATCTTTTCTCTCTATGATTGCAACTATACATGTTCTTTACGAGATCTATTTTGTAGAATTTGTATGTAAACATGTTTTCACGCTTAGATACTAAAAATAAAAGTATTAAGTTGTCAGTTATCAAGCCCAGACTGAGAACTGAAAGCCTTTCTCTGTATGAGTTGCTGAGCTGACCACTGTCGTGACGTAACTATATTGTGACTGGTACTGGTGACGGTGCGGTGGCAGTTGAGTTGACAGTTTGACACCCAATAAACCACAATCGTATGTCTATCGTTTGTGCTACGTAAAAAATTATCGTTAAATCGTATATATAACGTAACTCGATGACGCCAGCGCAACGATAAAATGTCCGCGCGTGTGATGATTTAGAATCGCTGCACAACAACGTTATATTAACGATAATTTTTGATGTTCCTATAACGTTATGCTGAAACGATACTCTAACGCTAGGAATTTCTTTTTTTCCAACTATTACTTAGATGCATATTTAGGATAAAATCTGCAAACATATATGTACAACCCTATAAACAATAACTCAGTTGGAAAATTTTTATTTTTCAAAATCAATTAGACCATTATTAAAATGTTCATGACACATCAATAACTACATCACACAGTTTAAAATCCTTGAGATTTAGTCTTCTCACAGTCACACTCCTGTCTCGATGCAATCAGTAATTTCTTGAATTATTCACTTTACACTGTTCAACTAATTAGTAACATGTAGTTTTCTTCATGTCATTGTGTATTTATTTTCTTCATGTTATTTTTAAACTACGATGACAACACAAATAATTTAGTTTTTTCTGCTATAAAAATAAGTTCAGCACAGATGTAAACAGTAACACCAAGAACAGCGTCAGGGAGCACTTTTATGAACAACGACATGTTTGATCTGACTGGAAATTCTGGTTGTATAGTTGAACAATCTAACTTGCAACTAACGTGACACAAAGTAAAGTAAGCTAATTTCGGCAAAACCATTGATCGACGCTCATTTGGAGGTTCAGCTACATTTGATAATTTATTGATGAGTAATTAAATCGTCAAATTAATTTGAATTGTAAGGTAGGTACAACGAAAATAATCAAACAACAGCGTATAATCATCTGTATATAGGTAAACCATGATGTGACCAGTGATTATAGCCAGAGTTAACTTGTGCAGTGAAACTGCAAAGTTAACTTTAGCTGGTGTACATTTTCGAGTTAACTACTGCTTTATTCGTTAACTCAATTAAGGGAAAATGACATCCTCGTACTGAGTCAGGTGGTCAGATCAAGGTTGATCGTCTCAATTAAAATATGAGCACTGACCTACAGACACAACACTGTTGTTATAGCTAGGTAATTAACAATATTGATTCTGTAATACCCTGGATTCCGTTGTACCTGTGGAACCCCGAAATTCTATTCACACTTTGATCTGGATCAGTTCATCACGGATATCAAATATAATTATTTGGTAATAAGCACTGCACCACTTTTATAATAAACAATAGCTGCAGCAGATTTAGTTATAAGTATTATTAGCATGGCTTTAGTTGCAAGTTAGCTAATATTTAAACCATGGTTGGTACTAGAAAAAACTTTCAGAGTTTTAAGTTAAAAACTCTGAAAATTGTTTTTAGTGAGGAACGATGTGGACGTGGGCTCCTTCAAGTACATAAAGGCTGATGTGCGAAATAGTTTTATCTTTTCGTTTTTTAATCGTTACCAATGCGAAAGTAAATAACGGTGCGTAACTGTCAATTTGTACCGGCATCGTAGCGTTAATTTCTTACGAAACACAAACCGTTAATTATGGTTATATCATACCGATTTATTAACGCAACCCTAGAGCCGAAACATAACCGTGTGACTGTGACTTTTGCCAATCGATGCATTAACGTTAGAATTTGATGAATATTTTTTAGTTAATATTTAACGATTTTGAATGGTTAAATTTTAACGAAACCATATTTAACGATTACAAACGGTTATGAAACCATTCTGAAACTGGCCTGGTTCATTGGGCAGTGACGGATGGCAATATTCCATTATTTACTAGTTATTACTTGATTAAACACTAACAGCGCGCATTGGCTTGAATCCTGACAATCTTTTACAAAGTTCACGTCTTCTTTCTTTTCTTTTATTCTTGTTTTAGTGGTATTGTCGAGAGTTTCAGTTGCCAGCTCGGAGCAGTACGTTCTAGCTAGTTATAAACTGATTATTTTTTGGTTATTGATTAACCTGTTTTCTTTGATAACTTAGGAATTGCGACTGGTAGTCAGTGTTCTGGTGTTCGGTAGTCAGTCGACTGTAACGTACTAATTGTAATCACTGTGCAAATAATCAGGTAAGGCACACACAAAACTCAGTTCGTAGTTGTTGGTTGTAATAATTACTCTATACTTGCGAGTTTACAATTTAAATATCAAACATGACTGACTGTGTAAGTAGTAATTTTATTAATATTTACAAAACCAAGCTAGGGAATCTCATCATTTGATGTAGCATAGAGGATCGTCCACAAATGAAGTCCTGGGTCATGGGTAGGGTCAATGGATCTACTTGTGACTTGGCTGCTGGTGACTGGTGACATCACATCCTTAAGATCAGGGGGGTCATATGGTTCATAAAAATGTGAACTATACAGTGACGTCATTTGTGGACGATCTCTAAACTATGACAGCTACAGACAACAGCAGTTTTGCTATAACACTGACTTGATGTATTTCAGCGTAGCTGACACTCCTCAGTCTGTGGACATTCACCAATTTTAATTGCCCGGCAATTAGATTTAAATGCCCTAATTTATTATTTTAATTGCCAAGGAATTAGTTTTAAATCTCCGGCATTTACTTTTAAATGCTGTATCTTTCAAACCAGCGGGCCAATCAGGGAACTGATGGGCCAAGTTAACTTTTTATGAAAATCGAGTCATAAAGTCGTCATCGTTCCGATGTAGATGTAACTTATAAATCGTAGTTGATATACCAAAGCATTTAAATCTAAATGTTGTCCACTGACTGCTCCTATTACACCTATATTCCTTTTTTATCGGTTTTGAACTTTAGTAAATAATAATTTTCCTGTTGACTGTTCCTGTGTGAATTTATTGATGTAATTTGTAATGTATTCATGCAGGTAACATATCACAATGAGTGAACGAATGATGGGTCAACGTCAAGAGCAGATTTGGGATTGTCCAGCAATGAAGAGATTGAAGCTGAATGTTGATGAGGGAGTTTCAGAATATCCTGAAGAAAAAAATAAGGAGGCAGACAATGTTCTAAGTAAGCAAGAAATTACTCATCAGACAACGACAAGCGATGATTCTGATTTTGAGGCAATTTCAGCTTCATCTGTAACCCCAGAAGAAAGAGTATTCAGTATTGATCATGTAAGTTTACTGTTTCATAATTAAGTAAACTTTAACTATCTCTACAGAAAGCGATGCCTTTGGTAATACTTTAAATATCTACGTAAATGATGACTGATAGAGATAGATGATCGTACAAGATTTTATAAGAAATGAACATTCAGAGCGTTAGAATCCCGAAATGCCAATGAACCTGTAACTTGCCATTAAAATTGATTTCTTTAAGTTAGTTGAGCTTGAAAATTGACAATATGTTTAAAAAAGCCGGAATTTAAAGAAAAAGATGTCAAGATGATTTTACCAATGCTTTAAGATGTTTCTTGAAAGATGATGTATTGATATTTTAGTAGTTTCAGATGAGGTTTTTTCTTAACATTCGTAACTGAAGAAGCAAAGTTGCCGATCTCCAATTCTCACTAACAGCAAAATTGCCGTTCTCCATTTATTAGGAACGTTACTAATACGTTACTACTAATAAATGGAGAACGCAACTTTGCTTTTAGCGCGCATTGGAGAACGGAAATTTTGGTATTAGTGAGAATTGGAGACCGGCAACTTTGCTTCTTCAGTAACGATATACTACTAGCAAGACAACATGCATTTATCTCAGGTATTTTAGTACTTATGTAGTTCACAAAAATTTATCTTTTTTATTTCTATAGATGTTAGATTTTACTTCTTCTTTACTCGTAAAATCCAGAAAAGATAACCATAACATTTGGTTTAAAAAATCAGGAAATACCCCGAAATGTAAAACTCTCAGGTTATTAGTATGACATTTGAGTCGTTACAAATTATATAGCTACGCTCGTAGTATGATATGTGAGTCTGAGTGAGTCATAAATCTACAGCAACGTATTTAATTAATGGTTCTGTACAGGGCTGGACGAAGAAATTGGTTTTAGGCAGCAATTTGATTCCATACAAAAACCACTATTTTGATTTTATTGATGGATTTCTTCCGTAAATCAAAATGTTGTATTTTTAAGGTATTTTAGAAAGCTGAAAAATATTTTTTTTACTTGATTCAGAAAATTGCAAAATGTTCTATTTGCATGTTTTTGAAAAGTGCAAAATGTTCTATTTACATGTTTTGAGAAAAGTGTGAAAATGTTTTATTTCCATGTTTTTGAAATTCACAAAATAATTAATTTAAACGTTTTTTAAATCCACAAAAAAATTTATTTGCGTGTTTTTGAAGAATCAAAATATTGTTTTTACATATTTTTGAAAACTGCAAAATGTTTTATTTACATGTTTTTTCAAAATTCAGGCAGCGGGGGCTGCCTGGGCAGGCCACGTTATCCGGCCCTGGTTCTGTAATGAATTGTAAGGCTATATAGTTGCCATATTAGCTAATAAAACTAGGTAAAACTATTAGTGTCTTAAATTAAATTGTGCATATTTTTAACGTTACAGCTTCTCGAATTAATATTTTCTACCATGGACCGATGGAGCTTGTTGAATTGCCGTTTTCTGAATTCCCAGTGGACATTCTTTGGTGCCAGAGCATTGCAAAATATGGTGAAAATTCAATTTACTGGCTACTTTTTGAATTCCAGTGTGGAAGAAGTCAAACCTTCACAGTCATATCAGTCAATCCAGCGTCTTCCGCATCTCATGAAGACATCCATTGAATTTCCCTGTACTTCGTTTTCGTTTGAAATCAGGAAAGCAAACGAACTCTTTGCCGTATCTTTTTTTAACGAGGTAGGGCCTTACATCAAGAAGCTTCACCTCACTGCCACCTTAGATTTTGAAGACGTGGAAAAACTGCTCTTCTCTCAATTACCAAATCTTGAGCATTTAACTTTGAAGGGGATGCACAGCCACAGTACTTCAGATCAACGGAGGAGTACAACTGGGCATAGAAGTAGATTTATGTTTGTTGGCATTCACAAGGGATTGAAAGACGGGAGAAATCCGGTCCCCAAGGGATATTTCCTACAGGAATGGATGTTTCAAAGGTCTTCTGTTCAAGAAGGAAAGTTACATCCAAGCAATGACTACAAATTAAAACTCAAGTATTTAGAAATTGACTGCTTTTATGATTTCGAATTTCCTTCGGATATACTCCCAGAGATTTTGAATTTTTCTCCAAATCTGACTCAGGTCAAATTTCCAAGTTTTTTGTATCACTTTCTTATGGAGCCAAATTTGAATCGCCTATATCTCCTTCAAACACTTCAAATATTCGTAAGCAATAAAAATGTTGCTTTGCTGGATCTCCTTGCTTCTCAGCCCGAGGGAAGCTTATCATTTGTTAAGGAGCTTAGTTTAGTGGTGAACTCAAATTGTGTACTCAGAGATGACGAACAGGACATAGTTTTCCATCCAGAGCTCTGGCCACAAGTTGAAAAATCGATTAGCTCAATTTTACTGGATGTGTCAGCATCGTGTGAAAGGCTTGTCTTGCCACGGAAGGGCGTTTTGAAGCACGTTCTAATTCCAAAAATGCCTAAAGTGAAAGTCTTGGACCTGAAATATTCTCATATTTCTCAATATATGTCCACAAATTTCTTACGTGCAAATATCAAAATGGATTGGGATATGACTGAAATGTTTCCGAATTTGGTGACTCATCGTATTGGTAGTAATGGCAATATTCCTAGCCAGACTTCTCCCAGAACCACATTCGTGCCTGTACTCAAAGAAATCCCGAAGGAACCGAGTTTCAAATTGGATATGTATGTGTGTTACAATCGTAAATAAATTTAATTATTGTAGTGCCCCGATTAATTTGTGTGAATCTGTAAGAAAATCAGTGCTTTTTTTTAACTAAGAAAAAAATTTGGTTCAGTGGTAAGTGTTGTTAAGTATATAAATTATCAACTATACTGAAACTATTAATTCATTTATTTGACCTGGGTCCTTTAACTCGGCAAATGTTAAACTGTCAATATGTTGTAAGTATGCTTCTTCGAATTTCTTTTTTTTTGTGTGATGTTATGCAAGATTTATTTTTTAATTCTTCATATACACCTATATGTAAAATACGAGGACACAATAAAACCAAGCAAAATTAACTCCAAAACATTTGATTTAGCATCCCTATGAGCATTATTAAATAAATAAATATGTACCGTATTTCTTCTAATAACCCCCTTCTTCAAAATTCGCCACATACCATACCCAGGAGATATTATAGAGACTTGGGATTTACATCAAACTTAACCACGGGTCCGGAAGCAATTTTAAAAACTTTAAGTTTAATAATTAAGCAATACTATTAAAAAACACATAGTATTGAGGTACATATATGCATATGAGACCATTGGGGGTCATATACTCATTAAGATTTAGCATGTTTTGAACCATAAGGATTATACACTTCTATACAGAAATAACAAAAGCGGCCTCGTTAGCAGTGTGCCTGTGCTACTTGTAAAAATGTTTTGGCTACTGTAGTAGTTAATACAATATGTTGATAAAAAAAACTCAATTAGCAGTTTCAATGAAAAATGAAATTTTATGCAGTTTACAGGGCCGGACAAAGAAAAGTTTAAAAGGCAGCAACTTGGTTCTATACAAAAACCATCATTTTGATTTTATTATTGGTTTTCTTTAGTAAAACATGTAAATGTTGTATTTACATGTTTTAGAAAAGTGTTAAATATTCGATTTACTTGATTCAAAAAAGTGCAAAATGTTCTATCTACCTGTTTTAAGAAAAGTGTAGAATGCTTTATTTCCATGTTTTTGTAATGCACAACAAAAGTCTATTTGCATATGTTTGTGAAAAGTCAAAATATTCTTTTTTACGTATTTTTGAAAACTGTAAAATTTTCCATTTACAATTCCAGAAACATGGACAGTCTTGCTTTTCTTTACTTCTGTTTTTCCTGTATCTGTATTACATAACAATACGGAAAATAATAACGAGGCGGGGGGGGGGGGGTAATGTCCAGAAATAAAATATTAAGCAACAGTCTTATTAGCAAATGCTACAGCTGTAACAGGGCAGCGTAGTAAATTATTCTTTTTTAACTTCTTGTTATTTAGTATATATTTTAAAGATGCTCCTCATATAACAACAAAATTGAAATACCTATGTCAGTATTCTCAGTATGCTTGGTCCACATTTTATCTTTTCTGTTTTATGCTGTCAAAATTTTACAGATAATAAAAACTGACGTTTTTGAAATCGACGATTGAAATAAAATATGTATACATATTAGGCCTGGAACGCGCAGAAATAATTTTTTTAAGCCTCAGAATATAAAAAGAGAAAAAAACTTGATTAAGTCACTGTTGCACGACTGCTATAGCCCTAAAGCTCGAATACAGAACAAAATTTTCTTAGTTAAAATTAACACATGTCTTTTAATGCCTTTTTGTGTTTAGGTGGTGTTTTTAGTTTGAAACAGTATTTCTCTATTATTATTTTGTTATTTTCGTTAGCAGATTATTGTGTGGTTTTTGAATAATTTGCTGTCTTTAATAATTTAGGAATTTTGAATGGTATTCAGTATGCGATATTTGGCAGTCGGTATACAGTCGTATACAGTCATAAAGTACAGTTAAGTACAGTATTATAGTACGATTGTAATTACTGTGCAAACAATAAACTTCAATCTGGTACTTGATAATACTTCATAGTTTTGTAATAATTCCTTCATGCTCACGGCTTACTAGTTATAGTATTTCTAAACAGAACGCGAGTCTCAACAACGCTGAAAAATAGGGACTTCAGAACATGTCAGCAATTTACAAATAATTAATTATCCCTTGTAGCATAACCAATTATAACTTACAACCAACTAGAAATTATATGGTATGTTATAATGACGGTAATCGGACAAAGTCTCCCTGGACAAAGTCTCCCCGGACATTTTTTCCCCGGACATTTTCCCCCCGGTCATTTTCCCCCCGGACTTTTTCCCCCTATAAGTAACAGCGGACATTTTCCCCCCAGTACTAAAATGCAACAACTGGTATGTGGTAGTTCAGTATCGTGTAAAGATGCATACTTTGAGAAGATAGCTCAATGTTGTAAGCTATAGGACTAGAAGCTGTTCTGGAGTATTATTTCACAATTTGCTTACCAATTACTATATAAATTTTAATGTTCTGCAACCTACAAATCTACGTACATTTAAGTACTTTTAATTACTACGTTTATTAATCCAACAAGCCACTCGGAGGCCTCCACAAAAGAAAGTTCAGAAGTCTTATGTAAAGCTTCAGGAAAGACTGAAAAATATTTGCATTAGATACAGCGAAAATTCTATGGATGTGGAGACGTTCCTTCGTAGTGTGGGTCACATCATCAGGTTTAATTTTTAGAATTTGCTATTTAATTTTGCTCGTGTTTTTAGTGTAATAGGTTTAGGTACTGTGTTCATACATTTTTTTTAGTTAAGTTTTTTAACCTTATAACTAAAAATTTTCGTACGATGTCAGGATATAATCATGTAAGGAAATTTTAGCCATATTGAGAAATAGTATAGTACAAATATTTCCTGAGTGTGTAATTTTACTACTAACTACAATGTTTACAATTTGATTCTGGTTTAAACTGCTTACCTTTATTTCCTAAACTTTTTAAGTTAACAATTCAGAGTTCGCATTCCATGCCTTCCATTTAATTCAAAGCTTTCGGTTTAATAAAGTTTTATATATAATATTTTGCATAGAATTTGTGAGATTATATACAATCAGCAAGAATAAAATTAAAACATATTCTTATAACCCAACATTTCATAAATCATCACTTAATCTTACGACACATAACATAATTAGGAGTTTGGGGGTAAAATGTCCGCTGCTACTTATAGGGGGAAAACGTCCGGGGGGAAAATGACCGGGGGGAAAATGTCCGGGGGTAAAATGTCCGGGGAGACTTTGTCCAGGGAGACTTTGTCCTACAACCTATAATGACAGTGACGTATTTTAGGTTTGAACTGCGGTGCATATAGCGTCTGTGAAGAACCAAAATGACCCATATCCATTTTTAGTTTCACACAAACTGCACTTTCTACAGAAAACGCAAAAATAACATATATTCATCAAAGCATGTAAATGGAACCTTGTGCATTTTTAAAAAAACAAGTAAATATAGAATATATTTTACATTTTTCAAAAACAACTTAAATAGAACATTTTGATCTTTTCGAAAATAGGTAAACGGGACATTTTATACTTTAAAAAAAATTTTTAAAATAGAACATTTTGACCTTTGAAAAAATATGTAAACGGGACATTTTATACTTTAAAAAAACACCTAAATAGAACATTTTGACCTTTTTAAAAACATGTAAATAGAACAATTTGATCATTTACAAAACTCGTGATCAGGATTGTTAACATAATGTATCCTAATTACTGTATTCTTGGATATAGCTCATTTTAATTCTAGCTTAAATTGGAAATGGGTCATTTTGCTTTTTCACAAGCGATATAGTGTTACTGTTGACTATGTTATTGGTTGATTTATTAATATTGATAGCATAGTTGATAATAATTTGTAATTTATTCACGCAGGTGAGTTTACATTAGTGAGTAAACGAACAATGAATATATAAAGAGTAGATTTGGGATTGTCCAGCTTTGAAGACTTGTTGAAAAGGTGTGTATGAAAAACAGCTTCAATTTAATATTTGGCATCATTATACACCATAATTTTTGCAAATTCATGCTTTTTATTGTATTTTATGCTCATTAACAAACTGGCTACTACAAAGTAGCACATAAGTAGTTACAAAGTGATCCGAATTAGTCCAATTTGCAATAGCAATAACTGTTGAATATAGGTAATATATAGTTAAAGCATGCTTGTAATTTATGTTAAATAATATAGAGGGACTGGAGGGACAGCGGGGAAGGAAACGAGTGATTAATTACCATGATTCGAGACATTTGAGATCCTAAGCGCTGGCAACACTGGCAAGTGGGATAATAGGAAGCAAAGGAAACAATAAAGAAATTAAGAAATAAGAGAAAAGCAATCTCTAGGTCTCTAGCGGAAACTCAAGAGATTGAAATTAAACTCTAATCCTTGATTTTTCATTTGTGCGCAGTAAACTTTTGAGCTACAATGCAATGCGATCTGTCGTTTTGTTTTCGTATAATTAGGGACCGAGCGAAAATGACGTCACACGAACTTACCAAATTATTTGACCCGCCCACCTATCTTGTCACCTTCCTAACTCCTAACTAATAAAACATAAATACATTGCGTAAATTCCTATCTTTAACAATAGGTGTGAAGTGACCCACCCTCGACGTGGATGGATGGCGCCATTTGCGTCCCACCCCTAATAGTTTGGAGTGCAGCGCGCAGCCAGTGCAGTAGGCAGTAGTGCAGGAAAACGGAGGCAGTTGACGACGCGAGTATTGCTTTGCTTTTAGCTGTAAAAAATACTAACGAAAAATTTTCGTAAGAAAATTTCTCGTATGGCATTTCATACACCACTCAACTACTACCGCAACAGACCACAGTTTCAGTCGTGTGTCGTGTTCTTTTCTTTTGCTCTTCAGTTTTCTGGTAGTGACTTTTACTAATTTTTAATTTTGGTTTTCTGCAGTTAACAGTCAAGTTTACTTTTTCGAAAAGAGTGGAAGTTCAGCGATTCAGGTAACTAGCTCCGGATTTTATTTTTATCTCGTGTCGAAAAATTTCTCAGTTATTGTTGAACGTCTCTAAGCAGACTGATTTTAATTTTTACTGAAAATCCATCGTCCGCCCATCCGCCAGTTGCCAGTCACCACTTGCCAGTCGGCTACGTAGTGAAATCTATTGTGAAGATGGATATCAATTTACTGGCATAAGTAATTGGGAATTAATATTGAAAATTTAGCAGCTATGTATGCAGAGTGCTAGTGAATTAAATGTTAATGTTAAAGTTCATCAGTAGCCAAGTAGACCAATAATAACCCTACGGATGACCATCACGTCATTTGAAAACGATCCATATTTTAATTGTATACTGTACCTGTAGTGTAGTGCTTATAAGGATTATGTAGTAGTATTAGTATGATTGTACATCATTTTCGTAAATTAAATTTTGTGAATTTTTTTGTATTGCAGCTCATGGCATTATTATGCTCTTCCATGGACCAGAAAAGCTTGATGAATTGTCGTCTTTTGAATTCCCGGTAGACATTCTTTGGTGCAAGAGCACTGCAATGCTTTGTGGAGATTCAAGTTACTGGCTACTTTGGAAATTCAAATGATAAGTCATACCAAGCAATACAGCGTCTTCCACAACTCATGAAGGCTTCTATTGAATTTCCCTGTATTTCCTTTTCGTTTGAAATCAGGAAAGCAAACGAACGCTTTGCCGTGTCTTTTTTTAATGAGGTAGGGTCCTACATCAAGAAGCTTCACCTCACAGCTACATTAGATTTTGAATACGTGGAGAAATTACTTTTCTTCCAGTTACCAAATCTTGAGCATTTTACTTTGAAGGGGATGCACAGCCATAGTACTTCAGATCGACCGAGGAGTGCAACTGGGTACGGAAGTAGATTTATGTTTACTGGTATTCACAAAGGATTGAAAGACACGAGCAATTTCGTCCCCAGAGGATATTTTTTGCAGGACTGGATGTCTCAAAATTCTGCTATTCAAGACGGAAAGTTACGTCAAGGCAATGCCTACAAATTAAAACTCAAGTATTTTGAAATCGACTGCTTTTATGATTTCGAATTTCCTTCGGAAATACTCCCTGAGATTTTGAATTTCTCTCCAAATCTGACACAAGTTCAATTTCCTAGTTTTCTATATCACTTTCTTATGAAGCCAAATGTGAACCGCCTCCATCTCCTTCAAACACTCCAAATATTTGTGAGCAATAAAAATGTTGCTTTGCTGGATCTCCTTGCATTTCAAAACAAGGGAAGTTTATCATTTGTTAAGGAGCTTATTTTGATGGGCTCAGATCATGTAGTGTTAGGGTGTGTAGCTGCTTGGCGTGAGAGGTTTACTTTATTACTTATTATCTGTAGCAAAAGGTCAGTCCGGAGAGAATAGCATGAATGATACAATTGCTATCTATTCTCGTGGTAGATCCAGACTGTCGTTACATACATTTCATCGTTGTATTTATATCAACTGTGACGTCACTGTTAGTGACGTTCTTACATCCTATGGAATATTACTTAAATAACAATTGTACAATTATGCTGATGTGCCATTCAGCACATTAGAATGCAATGTGCAACATTGGCATTCTAACAGTAGCAAGGGATAGCTCGGAACAAGATATCATTTTCCATCCTGAGTTATGGCCACAAGTTGAAAAAGCGATTAGCAAAATTTTGTTGGATGTCTCAGGGTCGTGTGAAAAACTTACCTTGCCACAAATGGGCTTTTTGAAGCGTGTTGTGATTCCAAGGATGCGGAACGTGAACCGCCTGAAACTCAGGTATGTTCACCCCAATTCTTCTCAAAATGTGAGTACAAAGTTCTTTCCTGACAACAATCGGAATCGGATGGCGTTGAATTTTGCTAAAATTTTTCCAAATATTGACGACGCGTTTACTGTCTATGGTCTAAACGAAGACATCAATCGAAATAATGATAAGGTTTTGACTCTGCTGAATAATGTGAATTTTGACGTGGGATTCATTTATTATGATATTGATGATTCCATATTATGTAAAACTGAATAATGTAATATACTTGTAGATGTAAGTCATGTACAAAGGTACCTAGGTAGCTATAATATGCGTATTCATCAGGGCGCAAGTTTGCATCAGTAAATACTTGTTGTAACACATATAGCAGGGTTATATTCGTGTATGGACAAAAAAGATGTACTCCGCATTACGATTTAATTGTACATTCAAAAGTATGCAAATACAACGTTTTGCACCTTTTCAAAAACATGGAATTAGAAAGTTTTGCATCTTTTCAAAAACATAGAATTAGAACATTTTGCACCTTTTGTATAACATGTTAGGAGACTTTAAGTTGTTGTAAAACATGAAAATAGAAAATTTTACGCTTTTCAAAAACTCTTAATTACCATTTTACGCATGTGTCTCATGTTGTTTTTAAGACAGCTAATTTTGAGTGTAGCTAAAATTGGATTTGGGTCATTTTGGTTCTTCACAGACGACATTCGAATTCTGCACGCTTTATTTATAGTCTAGTTACACATATGAGCTGAATGCATATTCCAGTTTTGATTTTGAGTTTAAAAAGGATTACATTTTGAAACCTCGAAATTATTAAATTTTTTCTTATGTAGTTCAACATCAGGGTTCTTAAAAAATCCGTTCACTGTATTGCTTAGTTGGTTTGTTTTTTAAGGGATTCCAATGCTAAATAATACAGGAAAAATGGATTTTTGATTTTTTTAAAAGGAAAACGGGAAATATAATATGTTAAGATACTTAGCGAGCAAAATTTCAGCATCTTAATAGTGAGCTCACAAATGCGTTTCCCCTGCCAAGGCCACCGGAATGCCCGGAATTCCGGAATAACTGGTAAACTACTGTCAAGTGCAGTGGATTCTTCTATAGTTACTTGCGTTTGAAGTCAATGAGCGCTATGGTTTAAAATTTGAAAACTCTGTAAATACCTTTAATTTTAATTTTAATCATTAATGAATCTCAATTGCGTAAATAAGTTCTCAAACATTCGAATCTAAAGTCACATTTTTCATATTTAATTACTTTCCGGCTGTGCGACTTATTAATTGTTTCATAAAAACTTGTTTAGTGTAAACTTCTAAACGGTGATAACAAGTATGTTTTGTAATAATTAATAATTAAATAGTAATTCTAATCACTAAGGATTTAATATAACAACAATTCAACAGTAACGTAATTTTGCAATATTACGTTACTGTTACTGTTGACTGTCGCTCCTAAAGTTTACTTTTCAATCGTATTTATTTACTTAAAATCGCTCATTCCTTGTTGTCATATTTTGATGCCTGTTTAAGAAGGTGCACTGTCACTGCTGTAATTTAGAACAGTTTACAATGTTTTAAGGTTTAAGTTCAACTTGAAAAGTTACAATAGTACATAATATGACCCATATCCATTCTTAGCTAAACACAATATCTCCAAATCTATCAATATCAATATCTACAAAAATATTGAAACATGTCCTGAAAGCATGCAAATAGAACATTTTTCACTTTCCAGAAACTTGTAAATGGAACATTTGACTTTTTTTAAACATGTAAATACAAGTTTACGCTTTTCAAAAACATGTACATAGAGCATTTGACTTTTTTCAAAAATATGTAAATAGAACATTTGAATTTTTTTTTGAACATGTAAATAGAACATTTTACGCTTTTCAAAAACATGTACATATAAATAGAACATTTGACATTTTTAAAAAACTTGTAAATAGAACATTTGACACTTTTCAAAATCTCTTGATTAACACTTTACGGATGTTTCTCATGTTCTTTTTATGACATAGCTCAATTTTATTGCAGCTTAAATTAAAACTGGTTCATTTTGGATCTTTACAGACGATATACTCTATCATTACGTTTGGAATATTAAAGGATAAAATATGACGGAAGAGCATAATTTGGCTTTTATAAATTACAACCCCTACAGTCTCGTGTATAATACTCGCAAGAAATTGAAAGTGAAACTGGACACTGAACTTGAAAATATTATATGGAGAAATAGTGAAATAATAATTAGCGAAAGGAGTGAAGAAGCTGATGAAAGTCTGACGACGTTGAACAAAGATTCTGTTCTCAATCCACAATCAAATGTGGCATGCCATCACGAAGAGCGTGTATTTAGTATTGACCATGTGAGACCATATATGTCCATGTAATTATATATTCGTTCGTTATATTAGGTAGGTACCTACATTTGCATTGTACGTATTGCTATTCTTTACGTTCCAGCTCCTTGAACTCATATTTTCATTGTTGGACCGAAGCAGTTTATGGAGCTGTCGTCTTGTATGCAGCAGCTGGGCTTTCTTTGGCTCAAAAGAATTGCAGAAAAGAGTGACTATTAAATTTACTGACCCTGTCTGGGTTCCGGGTGACAAGAATAACAGCACGAAAAATACTGATGCTTCACGTAGTCGACAAGCATCCATCCGACGACTAGCAAGTGTTATGAGATCATCCAATGAATTCCCCTGCAGCTCATTTCAGTTTGACATTACAGAAGAGAACCAACGATTTGTAGAGTCGTTCCTTCATGAGCACGGGCCCTCCGTGAAGACACTCAACCTCCACGCTAGATTTACACTTAGATACTTGTGGAAAATTCTTTTTCTTCAGCTACGGAATCTGGAACATTTCAGTTTGACTACCCAGGAAGGATCTGATACTGAGCAGTTAGTTGTAAGAGCCCTGGCACGTAAGTTTAATTCCGGGGAATTTGGAAAGTACCTTGTAAGAAGTCTGAATAACAACACGTATTCTGCTGCTGGGACTGGAGGAGCATCTATCGTACAAACCTTTGGGGAACAAGATTCCCTGGACCAGTACAGTTTAAATTGTTTAAATCAACATATCAAATACCCATTAAAACTAAAGACTGTCAAAATCCATGATTTCTACAACACTCCATTCTTTGAGAATGTATTGCTAATAATTTTGAAGCACTCTCCAAACCTGACGCAAGTTCAAATTCCCAGCTGGGTCTACCCCTCACTTTTCCCACCCAATGTCAACCGCATTCGTCTTCTTCGAAACCTGGAAGTGGGCCTCAATAACAAAAGTGTGGATTTACTCCAATCTCTGGCTCTGGCTATACACAACGAGGGAAGTCTCTCCCTCATCAAGGAACTTAGTTTTGCAGAATCTCCTTCAGAATTGATGGACGGCGAAAGTGACTTAGTCAATTTTCCGGAGGTGTGGTCAAAAGTTGGGAAATTAATTAGCGGGATCCTGAAAGATGTATCAGATTCTTGTGAAAAACTCATCTTGCCCCAAATGGGCTATTTAAAGCATATTGTTTTTCCAGTAATGCCCAAAATTAAAGAACTCAAGCTAAATCAAGGTCCAATTTACCCACATTATTATCATTCCAGTCAATTCTTATCCAGCGAGGACGGAAGGGACTTTAGATTTACTACAACATTTCCTAACGTAAAAATGGTATCTATTTCCTGCTCAATCTTGCTTCCGAGTCGCATGTCAGATTTGTTAGGGAATTTGGAGCAAATTGCTATATGGAGTGTGAAAGAAGTTTCCTTAGAAGGAATGTTAGTATCTACTGTCACCCGACAAATGATTAATCACACTCAAGGGGAACTCCAACAAATTTTTCAAAATGCTTTTATTTGTGATAGAACAATGGTGTCTGGCAAAAACCTAAGATTCCCTCGCTCACATTGTCTTTTGCTTTGCAAGATGACTGATTACTATCAATGCGAACCTTGTATATACTCGCGTAATAATTATTAACGTTAATTTATGTTTAAAGTTAAAGTGTCTTCATTGTGATTTTATTTAATTTTTAATTATTGTAATATTCTTAATCAGCTTGTACAAAATTTACTTCATTTCGTTGTGACACAAATTTGTATCTAAATAATTTAGCGCAACATTTTTATTATTTAACATTTTGTAAAAGACGTGACTGACCACTGCTCCATTCGGTCTTTAACTTTCAAAATAGTATGTGCAATTAATAACAATCAAAACGTCCTATGAAGTATGAAAATCCAGGTAAAATATACTTGTCTTTTATTTTTTATAAATTGGGTAATATATTATTACCTTTTCAATTGTACGACGCGCGCAATGCCTGAATTATTTTCTCTAGATGAAACTTTGAAACTTTTTTGTGATTGTTTTGAACTGATTGTGAATACCAGGATCAAGTACTGGGCGAAATAGCCAGGTCACAGCTAAAAGTGTTTTTTTCGTGTAGAAAAAAACGGAGAAAAACAATTCAGCCATCTAAACTTAAACAGAAAAAATGCGTAATTATTATTTATCTACGTTGACATTAAAATATTCCATTTTAATAATTTCCATAACTGCGCCTTCACAGTTTATTTTACTCATTTTCATTTATTACATACTTAATTTAGGTTAATAATATTGACTTACAATTTCAATGGTGACGGCCACAGTTTTTGAAGGGTACGAAATGGACATGTGTGGAAAAAATTGGAGAGCTGCAGCCTCACAGAAAACATCACTGTAACCCTCATTTTCTCTGATTGTTCGAATGCTGAACGATTTTAGTTTTTCCTCAGCAAAATCTTGATTGTCAGTTTCGTTTTCACTGGAGCTTTCGTTTTCGTTTTTGCTCATACTTGTTTTGATTAATTACGTTTAAATCTGACACGATAAGAAATTGGAGAATTGCTTAGCAGCAGTTGGTCGATTTAGCTGTACAGATATTTAGTGAGTTATTAGTCTGTCCTGTCCCTGTCTAGACAAACATTGAGCAGACAAACCAAGCGGTGCATTTAATCAATATGCATTATACAGTAGCTGTATAGCTGCCGCATTTCCAATAATATTGTTAAGTATGGCGACCAGTGGGAGTCATACGGTAGATTAAAATTAATTTATTTACATTGTACATTTTTAAGTAATAAAAGGGTAATCATTAAGGATGAATCTCTAGATGAGTTATGTGTGCAATCATGTAATGTTATTTATGCCAACGGATGTAAGTCATGAAATAATTGTAATGGAATGATGTATTGCGTAACACTCTTGTAAAACTCGAATTGAGTTGCTAAATTATAAATGGGCTTGATCATTATTGACAAAGATGATTTATGAATTTTGTGTAGCTTGCTAATTATGCAGGTCAGCGGAAAGAGATTCTATAACAATGTAATGTAATCGAATGACCACTACGGCCGGAAGCCGAGTTGATTTCTATAGGATAATCTAAATGTAAAATCAGATCCATTTCAACCATCAACTAACTAGCTTGAACCTTCTGTTCTATAAAACACTTTTCGTTTTATCAGTTCTTTAATTGTCAAATTACATCAGTTTAATTCAATTAAAAATACAAGTCTTATTCTCAGTATTCTACCATTGACATTTATTACTCACACACCATACACACTATCTACTACAAATCATTTAGGTAAATCTCAGTTAATTACTAGAAGCATATCACTACATTTAATATGGTGGCTTCCTATGAAATTAATTGAGTTAGCGCTAGCAATTAAGTTAAAAAATCAGTTAAAAGGCACCCATATGGGAAGCAGACGGGGTTCTGGCCAATCAGTACGTAAGAATTTGAGATTTTAAGTATATAGTGTACTTTTCATTTTAAACATTTTGAAAGTAAGTTGATAATTTTTTTAAGTAAAGCTTTCAAGGATTTAAGTTTATTTTAAAAAATTGATTTCAATCTATATATTTTCTTGATTTGTACGTAGAAAGGAAGTAATTTATTTTTAAGAGTGTGAAGGTTATGGTGATTTGATACTGTGAGTGTCAATGGTATTTTGGTATTTGTAATTTTTATTTTTCAATTATTTACATTCGTAATCATTTTTATTAAGGATACTTGTTAATTCTGCACTTTGCTACTGAGTTTGTAGAAAAGTTCGAGCAAGCAGAAATTTGAGAATACTGAGCGAGTGAGAGACGAGTATTTGCTGAAGTGAACAGATTCTGAGTGAAGTTGCGAAACAAGCTATTTGAACTGTTGACTCGAGTTGAAATCGGATTTTAGGTAATTAAAACATTAATGTTAGTAAATTTATTATTTTACTAGGCCGTAGCTACTAGGTTAACGAATAATTATTCCCCCTTACTAACTTTTCTTTTTTAAAGATCAGCGTAGTTTGTAAGATAGACATATTACCCACCCGTAATATTTAAGACTCATGAGCACGTACATTTTTGTCCTGATCAGACAACAGCGTACGTATTAGTAATTATAATTCTAGAATTCATTAATTATACCGCGAGTAGGCAGAGTATAATTTTAATTTTCTTGTAAACAGAGCAGTGTAGGAGGTATTTCGACTTCAATCCTTTACCTACCAAGAAAATTTACTCCACACAATCTTATAAGTTAATTTATTTTATTTTAACATTCTGATTTTAATTTTGATTTTATTTTCGATTAGATTTTTGATTTTAATTTTTTTTGTATATGGCTGAGAATTTAAGATTAAAAGCAGCTGTCACTTTATTGGTAAATACTTTAACGATAGAAGAGACACAGGATATTGCTTTTAATATTGAATTAGCCGTATTGAGAACTGAGATTTTAAGCTTAATTATTTCTGAAATTGCTAATTTAGGTTTAACTAGTGCTAATAATACAGCTGGTAGGTTTGGACATAATTAAGGGATATTTTTATTTTTTAATGTCACATGTCAAAAAGACCCAACACTAGACAGGCACTAAAAGAGCAGGGTAAAGAAATTGGTAGATCAATATTAGGTAAATATCTCAATCATAGACAGCCACCAAAAACCACTGAAGTGGAACAGCCCAGTTCACCAAGTATTCCCCCAGGTATCACATCCACACAGAGAGAGAAATTTGAAATTACTCTTTTGAATAAAACATTGGAAACTTTACAGAAATTAGGAGATTTGAATGATACTACCCTAGCATTATTATACGAGACAAATCAGACTCAGAATAGTGATAGTGGTAACGAGACAGGTCAGACAGGTACCTCACAGATAGTAAATAAAAGCGTAGAAGATAAAGCTAGTGAAGTACAAGAGCAGGTAGCCAGTGAGTTAGAAGGTAATAAAACTTGTAACGATTCGTTTGAAAGTGCCAAAGGCGATTTTTCAGGCAGGTCTACAGGGCTAGGTAATTTTAATACTAGCGATACTGAAGTTTTTAGCGACTCAGAATTAGATAAGCCGATTAATACAGCCATTCCATCGACACCACCAGTCAAGACGGCAGACATCATAGATAATCCACAAATACCTTCTCACCTCAAAGGTGAAGCAAGACAAAAATTTAAAGTTGACCTAGAAAAACATTTAAAAGAGGAAGAGAGACTTTTTAAGATAGCAGAGGAAGCCCAGCGTATTGAGGACGAGGAACAAGCGAAATTACGAGCAATCGCAGCCAAAGAATTCCTAGAAGCAGAACAAAAGGAACTAGAAGAAGGCATGGCCCAGATTAACAACGCAGGATGGCAACCAGCCAAAAAGGTCAATTTACGGGTGGAAATTGACGAGCCCGGAGCCCATGTAGACGAATTCGTAAGGTCCATGTTATCTATAGGTGTACAAAAGGAAAATCAAATTAATAGATTTGCTAATACCCTAGATAAAACATCAGCAGCATGGTTCGGACGGAACATAGCTACTCTCAACATGGACAACTTGAAGGCCGAGATGGTGAAGCGCTACCCGGTCAGTGAGAAAATTTTAAACAAACGTCTACAGGAGCGAGTCCAGTTACCGGACGAGCCAGTGGCCCAGTACATCTCAGACAGGATTGATGTCACAAAAGCAGCCATTCCCCATGCCATCGAAGCGGATTTAGTTCGAGAAATCAAAAACAGTCTCACACCAAGGATGACAGCCAAACTCGGTTACGGAGGAAGAGGACTCAAAACCGTCGATGACCTCACCACATTCCTAGTGGAAATGGAAGCAACCGATATGGGACCATCCGAATCCGAGGTGAAAAAGTTTGAAGTCAGAATCGCAACGCTGGAGGCCAAACTTCTCAATACTAAGGAGGGAGGCAAAGCAGGCTATGATAAGAAGAGGGAACAACAAAAATTTCCGAAAAATGAATTTAACGCTGATACTTAAAAGGACAACGGCAAACGGGGAGGAGGACGAGGCAGAGGAAGGCGTGGCAGAGGTAATGGCAAAAATTATGATAAATCAGAAATTGATTGTTATGTATGTGGAGAACCTGGGCACTATGCAAAGGATTGCCCAGACAGGCCTACCCAGCGAGCAGGCAGAGGTAGCAAAAGAGGAGGAACCACTAGCAGAGGGAGAGAAACGTACTCTAAAAAAGATGAAAATTCCAACACCACCGTGGAGGCGAGACAAGGAGAAGCTGTACGAGAGCCACCACCAGACTACGAGCCACCGACCAGAAATGCATTTGGATACATGATGACAGCTATGGACTCAGATTCTCCATACTTGGATCTCCAAATTCATGGGAAATGGACTACAGCACTTCTGGACACGGGGAGCTCACTATCCATGATCAGTAAGAAGGCCCTGACCACTCAAAAAATTTCCACGGAACAGGATGTCATTATCCATGGAATCATCGGGTCTGAAAAAGCTTTAGGTGTAGCCTTAGTTGCCATTCAAATCGGTACAGGTACATTTAATGTTGAATTTGTGGTCTTGGATGTATTGGAACCTATTGTAGTCCTTGGTTTTGATTTTTTTTCCAAATTTTGAGTAAATTGGAATTTTAGAAACAGACAATTGGAATCAAGAAAATTTGGAATCGTTCAGTACTATCAGGACGAACGAGCAACCATTAAGAAGAGGCCAGTACAACACCCCCCTCAGCCCCCGAAAAGGAAACAAGAGGAAAAAATCTTATTTCGACATCTCAAGGAGCAAAAGAACTTGAAGAGGGCTGGAACTTCCTCCAGGAGATTTACGAGCGTGAGGACAGGACGATCATCACCCATTCATTGCGTAGCCAAACCCAGTGTCCGCAGGAGCCGAGGAGAGACAGGCAGAACTCAAAAGGAACGTGCTATCTCACCTCCGTCCGTTAGTTCACAACTCTGGACCCAGCGTGACCAAGGAGAAGTACGGCCGAAGACTTCTCTGGAAGGGGAGAGATCCTACAAACAAGGGCGAAGTCGATCTGTACCTGCACGCAGGGATAATGGACAAGACAAGGAAAAAGGTACAAAGGCACTAACTACATTGGAGAGGGAAACATTCAATGCAAATGGACTGACAAAGCGAGAAGAGGAAATGCTAAACGCCGAAATGGGAAAGACAACCAGCAGCCCCTTCAGGTTTTACGGTGATGAAACCTACAGACATGTAAGTCCAAAGCTTATTGCCACTCATTTTCCTAATTTATCCCAAAAGCCAACCACCTGGTATGTATCTCGAGGCATACCATACCTAGAAAGAAAATACATTGTGGAAGGCGAAGAGAAAATTGGTACATACGTATTAAAGGGATATTGTAAAAAATTCAGTTTCGATCCTATGTTCACAGTGGAGTATTACTCATGTTATTATTCTAATTTGAGAGTCAAGTCGATGCTGTTTCCAGGCACTATGCGTGAAGTGGATTTAGCCGTCCAAAAGGACATCGAAGAATGGACACGGCAGGACCGACTAACAACTCAGATGAGACGTGCTATCGAACAAAGGCATGGAATTGGAGGTGAATGCGACTCATGCCTAGAGCCTATCATTGGAGACTGGGTATTCGAGCAGAAAAAAAGGGATAGAAAGAATCTGGACCAATTCTATGGAACGGTACTCCCTACCACTTATGATTTAGATGAACAGGAGAGAAGAAAATCCATCAGCCAATTGAAGGAGCTGTGCGATGAGAAAAATCACCGCCCTCATCCTATCGACAGAGTATGGACTCCTCATTACCAACGTAAAGAGGAAAAAGACGTCACCACTGATGAGGATTGGAGAGAAATCTGTTCCAAAGCCAAAGCACTACAACAGCGAGATGCAAAGAAAAGGTCCGAGGCGAGAGCACGAGAAATAGAAAAGGAAACTGAGAACATACGAAAACAATGGAACGAATACACTGAATCCAATACCTTTTGGGAATGGAAACATGGCGAGCCTAGAAGCGGATGGAGTCAGGACATACCACCAAAAAGTTGTAAGTCGGAAGCTATTAAAAAATTTAAAGCCGATTTATTGAAAGAAATTGTAGATGGTCCAGCCCAGTCCACTTCTCATCACACCAAAGCTGCAGACTATGATGCTTTGAATAAGGGCTCACCAAAGAAAGTGAAAAAAATTCTGGCAAAGCAAGTGAACTTTGACGATGAGGTAGCAGGTAGCAGTCACCAGTCTGGACAGGATTCGAACACGAAAAAGCCGAATCTACTCAAACGTGCGCTGAACGAGCATGTGTGGGACCAGCACTGTGATGAACTGCAGCAGAAGGAACTGGAGAAGGCTAAGCCTCAGGTAGAAAAATCCCCTTCACCTTTTAGTGTAGAAGAGGATTGGGATATTATTGTACTAGGCGTTGAAAAGGACGAGGAGATTCAATGCCCACCACCACCACCAACTAAAGCACAGAAAAAGGAAAGCGACAACAATTATGAATGGGAGCTTATAGCCCCCATGCGGAGCCTACGTGTACATGCACGGGCGGCAAGGGTAACGAAACGAGCCAAAACTTTTACAAGTAAATGGTCATGGATGTGTTTAATGTTGATGTTGGTGTTTGGAATAGGCATAGTAGATGCAAAGCCATGGGGATGTTGAAAAATTCTAAAACAAGGAAGTCCGGTAGCGAACAGGTATGCTAACATGCCATCGCAGCCTACAATGTTAAAGCTTGTTTTTCCACCAAGTCCAGGTACAATCAAAAATCTACCCAAGGGAGCGGAGGTGACAGGAGTGAAAGGATTCAAGGCGAAGATAGCTTCACAAAAACATAAGAACGCGATGGGAGACAATCCACCTTCACCAAAGGCAGGTACTTCTAATGGAGGCGCGGAAATTTTCGCCAGGGAGGACTCTTTAATGAAGACTCCAGACACTCAGGCCAGGACTGGAGACTCGATGTCACCACAGGCACAATCTGTATATCAAGGTTGGTCTCCAGCAGGTTCACCTCCAGGTTCACCACAAATACCTCAACCACCAAATACATGGGTACAGAAGGTAAAAGACAAGCTTCCCTCTGAAGGAGCAGTAGCAACGGCGGCGGCACAGGCAGCGGGACTTACACTAGTATTATCTGCAAGTGGAGTAGCGCAAACAGCGGCAGCAAAGGCCATGGGCATGGATCCACAGGAAATTCCAGCACCAATTATTAATAATACAATTATAATTTCTGGAGATGTTTTAAATCCACAGTACAGGCCATACGAGAATAGACAGCCAGCCAGCCCTACTCGGTATGAGAGCGACGAGTCAGACTACTCTGATGACGATGAACCTTTACGACTTCAGGTAGTTTGAGCATGGTTGCCCGAGGCGATTCGTACAGCTAACAAGACTCACTTCAATGGAACTCTACGAAAAGGATTAACCACACCATTTCCACGGCAGGACGCACTAATTCGAGAAGAAAACAATAACGTAGAAGGAACATTAACTGCGTCAGATGGTAACATATCGTACATGATAACAATGGGAATTGAAGGGTTTGCAATAATTGTTATTGTATTTTTTATAAGTTTCTGGATCTACATATGTTATGGAATACCGAGTTGGAGAGGCGGCCGTATGAGACTTCAAAAGCCGAATCCAGAGAAAAGAGTCACCAAAAAGTTTAAGCCACCACCGGCGGATACTTCTGATGATGATGATCGCTGGAGAGGAACATCGGACAGGTTCAGATGTGATTACACAACCGAAAAAGAGACTGTAGCACGCATGGAGGATTTCATCGAGAGGCAGTACAGAATGCAAAAAGATTTAAAAGACGAGATTGCAAGATGCAAGGAAGCTCAAGAAGCTGCAGGAAACAACGGACTGGACAAAACGACCGATGATGACAAGACGAAGTTATTGGCTTATTAAAAGGTTTTTAGGTAGACGAGTAGGTCTAGGTAGACTAGGTAATTTAAGTAATTTATTTAGATTTTACATTCAGGTGAAATTCTGAAAATTTCAAAATTTTTCGAAATTTTGAGATTTTGAAAATTTCGATTATTTTAATTTTAAGTAAGGTCCGAAAAGGGTGATTCGAGGACGAATTACATTCGGAGAGGAGGATTGTTAAGTATGGCGACCAGTGGGAGTCATACGGTAGATTAAAATTAATTTATTTACATTGTACATTTTTAAGTAATAAAAGAGTAATCATTAAGGATAAATCTCTAGATGAGTTATTATTTTTAACTATTATTTTTAAAGTTTTTAGAAATATTTTTGATTGCAGTTTTTACTAAAACTAAACAACTTTTATTGAGTGCAAAATGGAAACCCGTAGATTTTAATGAGGGTGAACTCTGCTGCCTATTTAAATTCAAGATTGGTTTTATGGCTTCTCAAGCTTTGCTAAGTTCTACCTTTACTGATCTGGAACCTTGTCCTCATTGCGATCGGTTTTTCAAACCCAGGGGAATTAATCGACACATTTCTAGTGCCCATCCAGAGATCCACAGGCAAAATCTTTTGAGTGATCGAAGTCCAACATTTAATGTTTCGCGGGGACATGAAGACCGTGACCCAGAGGTGGTATCTCTCAACGCTGACTTTGACATTCCTATTACTAAATTCAATGAACTAATACATAGAAATTTGCGTAATAATGATTTATTCGAAACGTTGTGCACTGATTACATTTCGTTATTGCGTAAATGTGAGGATGAGTTACCGGGTCCAAAAAACCCAGCCAAAAAATTTTTTAACCTCAGGAAAAAGAGCCAAACGTTTGAAAATATTGATGCTGGATATAGTTCTTCTTCAAATCCACAGAGGGCGTCTAAGCGTAAAAGAAAAGCACGTAAAGCAGCCCATAAGGAGCAAATGATCCAGTACTTATTCTACAACTAGAGAAAAAAAGCAGTTCGTATGGTACTACGTTCAGATGACAAGAATTGTAACATTGCACTTGCTGACTTAGAGCGTGACTTTTCAAACCGCTGGAGCATTCCTAATGATTGTATTGGTCCTGTTTATGGAAAGGTTTCTGAAGAAGACCAAAATGTAATTGATGCAACCTACGAACCTACTATTACAAGCACAAAAGTTAAATTGCAAATTCGACGAATAAATGTAGACTCTGCTCCTAGTCCTGATGGTATCTTAGTTCGCTGGATTAAATCAACTATGAAGAAATCAAAAGTAGTAATTTCTTGTATGATGACGTATATGTTACGTTTTAATTTCGTCCCAAAATTCATGCACGAGGCAAGAACTGTCCTTATTTTTAAATCAGGAGATAGTGGGGAATCAAAAAACTGGCGACCTATAACTGTAAGCTCTGTCATTCGAAGAATTATTAAGAAGGTACTGGATGTTGATTTACGGGACTTTTTTGCTTTAAATCCAAATCAACGTGGGTTCACCAATCAAGCGGGTACTCTGATTAACACTACTTTAGTTAATGAATGTCTAAAGAAGGCTAAGAAAGATAAGACTGATTGTACTATAATATTCGGGGATATTTCTCAGGCATTTGATAATGTTGGCCATGCCCATGTTTTTTCACAAATTAATTCCAAGCCAGCTCCTGCTCTTCTAAAAGATCTTGTCTGTAATCTTGCCACAAACAATTTTACAAGAATATCCACCATTGAAGGGAAGACTAATCGAATAAAATTTGAAAGAGGCGTTATGCAGGGAAGTCCACTGTCCCCGTTTCTGTTCAACATCTCAATTGACCCCATGGTTCATGAACTAAGTGAAAAAGAAGTTTTAGACAAATTTGGGTTCAGTCTGCATGACTTGCATGATAACATATCAAATGGAAAATTCGCTGACGATACTGGGTTGTTTGGGAACTCCAGAAATTCTGCCATTGAGCTCCACCAGCAGAGTACTCAGTCGTTATCGCTTATTGGATTAAATATGAATCCTAGTAAAAGTGCTGCCATCAGTGTTGTGAAGGGTGAACTATGCCAAGATCCTTTCCCTGTGGGTAATGGCCAATTTATATCATGCATTGGACCACAAGACACTATTAAATACCTTGGTGTTACCTTCAATGACTGTATCGTATTTGATGAAGTTAAGTGTGCTAAAAAATTAAGCGATAAAATTGAGAAGTTAACTTCATCTGCCATGCTTAGACCTGACCAGAAATTAAAAATTCTCAAGGACTATGTGTGGCCAACGCTTGTGTACCCCTTTCAGAACGCCCTTCTTTCAAAATTATCCCTCTCATTCTTAGAAACCGTTGACAAAATCTTGCGAAGTTCCGTTAAAGAATGTCTTAATATACCAACTTGTACGCCTTCTAATATGCTTTATTCCAGCACTAAAGTCAAGGGTCTGGGTTTAGTACGTGCCAAATGGGAAGCTGGCATCCAAAATTTTAATTCGAAGGAAATTTTAATAAATTCAGGCCATGCTTTGATTCAAGAAGTTAAGGATTTAGCGATTGAAAAATCCCATGCTTTGGATTTTCTTAACGTACCACAAGAAGTTCGAGAAAAAATGATTGATTTCAAAGGGAAGAAGAGCAAGTTAATCCGTGATCACTTAAGGAGTGTTGAGTACGATTCCTGGTGTAAACTTCCACAGAAAGGTCAAGGGGTTATACAATTTCAAGAGTGCCCATATGCCAATAAGTTGATTCATTCCAAAATTGGACTCACATCTTCTGAATGGACCACCACAATCAAAATGGTTGGAAATGTTTTGCCTGTTAATGCCATTCCGCGACATGACCAAGGATCCCTTTACTGCCGACATAGCTGTAAGGAGATTGAAACGATAGGCCATATCCTTGGAAAATGCCCGCGTAGTGAATTAATTCGTAATAATCGACACCATGCTGTTCGCCGTTTAATTGCAGAAGCCATGCAAAAATTAGGTTGGAAAACTCTTGAAGAAGCCGAATGTACAGGAAATGGTTCAAGAAGGGTTGATATTCTTGCGTACAACTTAGCGTCTAAGAAAGGAATGATTCTTGATCCAACTATTAGGATGGAAAAAAACGATTTAAATCAAGCTGATGCTGTTAATGAAGAAAAACAAAAAATCTGATCCCTGTATTCCCTACTTCCAGCAGAAGTTGGGTCTTAAAGAGATTGAAGTAATAGGATTGTACATTGGGGCGCGTGGAACCATTTCTAAATTTTTCCAGAAGTTTATGAAAGCTCAGTGTTTGCCTTCAACGCTCATTGAAGATATTGTGGTTTCTGTCTTGATGAAATCCGCACAAATATGTGTACACCATTTATATTCCTGTACACCTACTGATTAATTTTAGAAGCTTCTATTTTTTGCAATTATAACACAAACTTACTTATGTACAACAAGATTTTGATCCGTATACTGAGTCCTTTGGGCTATCCTCAACGGAGGACAGTGTCAAATTTATTTTTTAATAAAATTGTCTTTCTCTCTCTCTCTCTGCAATCATGTAATGTTATTTATGCCAACGGATGTAAGTCATGAAATAATTGTAATGGAATGATGTATTGCGTAACACTCTTGTAAAACTCGAATTGAGTTGCTAAATTATAAATGGGCTTGATCATTATTGACAAAGATGATTTATGAATTTTGTGTAGCTTGCTAATTATGCAGGTCAGCGGAAAGAGATTCTATAACAATGTAATGTAATCGAATGACCACTACGGCCGGAAGCCGAGTTGATTTCTATAGGATAATCTAAATGTAAAATCAGATCCATTTCAACCATCAACTAACTAGCTTGAACCTTCTGTTCTATAAAACACTTTTCGTTTTATCAGTTCTTTAATTGTCAAATTACATCAGTTTAATTCAATTAAAAATACAAGTCTTATTCTCAGTATTCTACCATTGACATTTATTACTCACACACCATACACACTATCTACTACAAATCATTTAGGTAAATCTCAGTTAATTACTAGAAGCATATCACTACATTTAATAATATATTTCTTTCAGTGAAGAGGTACACTGAAATCCACACAGAAGTCCTTCAATTTACGGTAATGCAACTTTTGAAATACAGATTCAGATGAGGATAAAAAGGAAAAGGGATTAGGCCACATATAGGATCAACGATGTATTTTTGTCATTGACCATACTTTTGTCTAGGGCCTTTAATCATAAAAGGCAGAAGGGGACTTTCCCGTCGTCTGTACAAATATGAAGGAGGTCCAGCTTCTAAGCAAATAAGTACACTGACTGTATTTAGTGAACATCGGTAGCATGTCATTTTGAACCTTTTTCTTTAATTTACAATGAATTGTACTGTACATCAACATCTTGTTTGTTTACCATTCTAATATGAACTATCTCCAAATGTAAGGAAAAGGAATGGAGCAAATGGGTACTTAAACAGATCCTTAAATTACATAACTATCGTCTGTGAAGAACCAAAATGACCCATATCAAATTTGAGCTACAATAAACATGAGCTATGTCATGAAAAAAAAATGAGAAACTTGCGTAAGATGTTAATTAGGAGTTCTCGAAAAGTGTAAAATGTACTGTGTATTTACACGTTTTTGAAAAGTGTAAAATGTCCTATTTACATGTTTTTGAAAAGTGTCAAAATGTAAAATGTCCTATTTACATGTTTTTGAAAAGTGTAAAATGTCCTACTTACATGTTTTTGAAAAGTGTAAAAGGTCCTATTTACATGTTTTTGAAAAGTGTAAAATGTCCTATTTACATGTTTTTGAAAAATGTAAAATGTCCTATTTACATGTTTTTGAAAAGTGTAAAATGTCCTATTTACATGTTTTTGAAAAGTGTCAAAATGTAAAATGTCCTATTTACATGTTTTTGAAAAGTGTAAAATGTCCTATTTACATGTTTTTGAAAAATGTAAAAGGTCCTATTTACATGTTTTTGAAAAGTGTAAAATGTCCTACTTACACGTTTTTGAAAAGTGTAAAATGTCCTATTTACATGTTTTTGAAAAGTGTCAAAATGTAAAATGTCCTATTTACATGTTTTTGAAAAGTGTAAAATGTCCTACTTACATGTTTTTGAAAAGTGTAAAAGGTCCTATTTACATGTTTTTGAAAAGTGTAAAATGTCCTATTTACATGTTTTTGAAAAATGTAAAATGTCCTATTTACATGTTTTTGAAAAGTGTAAAATGTCCTATTTACATGTTTTTGAAAAGTGTCAAAATGTAAAATGTCCTATTTACATGTTTTTGAAAAGTGTAAAATGTCCTATTTACATGTTTTTGAAAAATGTAAAAGGTCCTATTTACATGTTTTTGAAAAGTGTAAAATGTCCTACTTACATGTTTTTGAAAAGTGTAAAATGTCCTATTTACATGTTTTTGAAAAGTGTCAAAATGTAAAATGTCCTATTTACATGTTTTTGAAAAGTGTAAAATGTCCTATTTACATGTTTTTGAAAAATGTAAAAGGTCCTATTTACATGTTTTTGAAAAGTGTAAAATGTCCTATTTACATGTTTTTGAAAAATGTAAAATATCCTATTTACATGTTTTTGAAAAGTGTAAAATGTCCTATTTACATGTTTTTGAAAAATGTAAAATGTCCTATTTACATGTTTTTGAAAAGTGGAAAATATTATATTTAAAAGCTTTTAAGTCATGTTTTAATATTTCTGTACACGCTTAGACAAGATCTTGACACGAATGTAGTTAGGCCGTGGCAACAGGTTAAGCTGTTAACTTTGACAGGTTTAGCAGTAAATTTTGAAATTTTTGAGGGTGGGGAAAACTGTTAACCACATGCAACCGGATGCAACAATTAAGACTGTTGTTGCAAAACCCAACACCAAACTTGTTAAATCAACACTAAACCTGTTGAAGCATTTATATCACTGTATATGTATGCTAAATTAGTAATCCATAGTTAATGTGTTGTGACAGTCCAGTGGTGAAGGAGCCAGGTTCATATTCCAAAGGGTGTGGATTCGAATCCTGGGGTACGGTCCCAGGTTTTATTGTTATTTTTTAATTAATAAAATTGTTCAACAGGATTAGTGTTGCGTGATCCAACACCGTTGTAGTATACTCAGTCTAACAGTTTTTACTGCAAATCACTAACCATAATCCTGTTGACCTTGGTTTACAGGATTCACTGTGGATGTCGGAGTAACAAGAAAGTAGTTAGAAATTAACAGTAAAGTAGTCAATTCACTCCTATTTTTCTAAGCGTGTAAATTGTAGATTGTATTGTTTTTAGCTACAAATGGATATGGGTCATTTTGGTTCTTCACAGACGATACTTACCGGTATTATATTTTAAGATGCATAAAATATTTTGGAGAGCCTAACCGACACTAACTTAATTACTAAATATCTTGAAATAGCCATAATTTCGACTTTTGGCAAACATTGGCGCTTGGCACTGAGCGCTGATATTCGATGTATATCTTGTATTGATGAACTTACCCTATTTTTTAATGCAAGGAATTCCTTATTTACTAGTACTATTAATATTTTCCTGCTAAAAAAAATGTGAGCGATCACAATAATTACTATGATTGATTGAATGACTGAAAAGAGAACAATAAAACAAAATAGGATTGCTGATTATGAGTACTGTTTACATATTTACTATTTCATTTGTATCAGGTACAATAATAAAGCCCTCTTTTTAGTAGTCAACAACAGACAAATTTTGATGAGTTTATACGTCAATGTGAACAGCAATCTAAAAACGTTTGACCTAGATAATTAAACTGCAGGTTAATTTATTTATATTAATTAATTTATGTAGGTACATAACAAATTTTAGAAATTGCATTTTTGATTCCATGATCCGTTCACATTTCCAAGTTACATACAATACAAAATACGCAATGTTTTGACATATCAGTACATTATTTGATTATTAGTTTTTATTTTTATAACTTTTGCATTTACATTTTCTGATCGAGCTGTGTACTTGAACAGAATTGCTTCTAAAAAAACGCGGCGTTGAGGAACATTTCTCGGAAACTTTCGTTCTCACTCAAATCCCCTAAGATCACTTTTGTTACACTCTGCACAGGCATGGAATCATAAAAAAGCCTTAATGCGGGTGCGTGGTAAGTAATATAAAGTCCATTACGACTCACAAAGTCAATGCACAGTGAATTTTATTCCCCATTTAGCGTGCTTGGAGGTCTTGTCGTGCTAGTTGGAGTTCTTTTAACTGGATTTAAAAAATGTCGAGACATTGGAAGAAAGCCATACTATTAAGAAATGGTTCTGGCTTGTGCTCAAGTGAGTATAGATAGTTATAATAAAGTTTTTTAAGAAATAATTGTATCACGTATATATCCAAAATCCAAAAGACGCTTTTTTGTCCTCTTTCCACTTTCCGATCTCCACTTTCTGATCTCCACTTTTCGTTTCCCGATTTCCACTTTCCAACTTTCCTTTAATTTTAAACGCTTAACCCACAAGGTGAATGTGGTCGTAAAATATAAAAGAAAAGAGCTAACTATGCACATTAATTAAACTAACTGGGAGAAAGAAGGAGTCGTCAAGAATTTTATAAACTTTACAAGCCTTGCCACAGTTTGTGAGCTCATGTTATGCCGAATAGCGGACAATACCACTTATCGGTAAATCAAGGCTGTTCTTTGATAAGTGATGACCAGGCCGGTAAGTGATGTCCATTTCGGTAAGTGATGTCCAACTTCGGTAAGTGATGTCCAACTTCGGTAAGTGATGTCCAAAAAAAATTTTTTTATTTGAAGTGCAATGAATATAAATCGACGAGAAATGAATAAATCAACTAATATAGAGTATCAGAGAACTTGCGGCGATGTATGTATGTTGGGTTATGTTATGATGTAAGTTAGTCTAATGAAGATGTTGAGAATTAATAATTTTATTTCAAGACCACGAGGAAGGGTAGCAGAATGGCAGTTTTCATTCTGTATTTAATGTATACAATATAACAATAACGAAATTATGTAAATAGGTAAAAATAAATACAATAATAATATATATACTAAAATATATATATATATTTATATATTTTTATGTATGTATATATATTTGTATAAATATATTTATAATAAAACAATCAACAGTTGACCTTTACTTTCGCTTTGAAGCTCATGGCTTTTAGTTATTTCAGGATTACTGTTGTGGTATCATATTCGCTTGTGGCTACCTATCGAAGTTTGTTACATTTATGGTTAGGTTAGGTTGGGGAGGGGGGGGGTGGGGGGGGTAGGAAGAACTGACTGGAAACGGTTAGGTTATATTTTACCCTCGGCCGCCGGAGGCGGCCCCGCCGAAGGCGGGAGGGGAAAATATAACCTATCCGTTTTCAGGCAGCTTTAGGAGCCTGGTTTAGCGTTACTTCAGGTTCTACGACATGAAATACTTTTTTGCGGTAGATTTATTCATTTCTCGTCGATTTATATTTATTTCACTTCAAATAAAAAAAATTTTTTGGACATCACTTACCGAAGTTGGACATCACTTACCGAAGTTGGACATCACTTACCGAAATGGACATCACTTACCGAAGTTGGACATCACTTACCGGCCTGGACATCACTTACCAAAGAAACCCCTAAATCAATCAATAGAAAATTACATTGTCTACATTTTGACACCTCATTTATCATTGTACCTGCTCCCAGTGTTTAGTACGGTAGGATATACTGCCAAGATACAGTTGAATTTGTATTAATTTTTCCAGTTTAGCTCATTAACTTAAAAATTAACCACGAGGACGCAGACCTCACCCAGTACAAATACTGCAAACATTTACCGTATCTATCAGATAATCGATCCCTTATACCATTAAACATTCGATCATTACAATATGTCTAAGATATAGACACTTAGACAGATCTTTCTTTCATTAAATCTAAATAAATGTTGGGCATCGATTCGTACGTGACCTGTATTGCTTTTGGCTACTACACCGTCTTCTGGCCCTTCAACAGGTGTATAACAGCTTAATCTAAAAAAATCCGGCGCTTCGCGCCGGATTTGTTCACCGTGGGCCCGAAGTAGATGCTGAGCTTACCGCGAATTGTTTTAATCATTGGAAAACTTTGTTTTATATAGAAAGGCTAACATAAATTCCTTGCAGTTTAAGTGTCCACAAAAGCGGGCTAACAATAAGTTACAAGTTGTGCTGGTGAAAATGGACGGAATTTGAGTGGTGCTGGTACAAGTGGGTTTTATAACAGCACAGAATTGAGTTGATAAGCCGGTACGAGTGTGCTGCGTACAAACTTTACTGGTACCATTTGGCAGGGTACAAGCGACCTAAAAGATTTTGTTGAATATTGCACCAGTACCAGAAAGAATAGTGCAAGCTTAGTTAGCTGAGTACGCCTAGTGCCAATGCAAGTGATAATGGCATGATCTAAGCACCTGTACTAGTGTTCAGGAAACGAGATTTGATGTATCTGGTGGACAGGGACGAGGGGTACGGCTCGGTTTGTAAAAACTCTATAATAGTCTAGTCAATAGGTTCAGTTCGGTATTGATGGCTTAAAGAAATACGTTTACCTGATACATAGTTCAAGTGACGTCATTTACACATCACCCCAATAAGCGAGTGATATTTTGTTGACGTCATTTGTGAACGCTCCTAGCACTCTGTTTCGTATGTCGTTGAGGTACACCCGACACGGCATCTAAACAGTGTAGAACATGCGGAAAACGTACTGCCTACGTACCTACTTACCTACTTTCATGGTGAAGTATGTATTTGCATGTGAAGAGTACCGACTTCCGTTTTTCTCAAAAAGCTAAAAGCTCAAAATCGCTAAAAAAGTCGGTCCTTATAACCGTAAATTGTAAAAAAGTGGCTGATCCGATCGACCTATAAAACAATAGGGCACTTTGCGCTCGCTTTTTTGGTTATTTAAAAATTGTTCGAAGGAAACTAGTTAAGAATTGTGACCTGTAGAGCATGACCAACAGACAGACCCGGCATCGACAGACAGACAGACAGACATGACCATTTCAATAGATGCTTGCTCAGCATCTAATAACTGTCGAAACTTCATTGTCAATACATCCTTTTAAGATGTACTATATTTGTATTTTCATTTAAGCCAATACAGGGGCACACAAATTCAAATAAAATTAAAACTCCTTGAGTAATAAAATCTACTTTCTTAGTACAAATCTGGGGTTAAGCCAAATAACCCAAAAAGTACCCTACCTTACATTCTACCTGCTTCTGCACTTATGTTGGTAGAAGTAGAAGTAAGAACTGCATTGTTTTGTAGTGATACATATTCAAATTGAAATATCTAATTTTTTGAATTGCTTGGACTTGCATCACAAAGGTATATACGTTTAGGTTTTATCGGATTTACATACAAGTCAAAATTTTTTAACTTCATACGATGAAGACCCCGGTCTGTTCCTCAGACCGGGGTCTGCTTCCATGAAGTTAAATTTCTTGACAGCCACAATTAAGCCTTGCCGCACAGCAAACACACGAAGGTCACCTTCGCAAATAAAATAATCTAGCTAGGTGCTATGTGGACAGCGTTACCAAAGCCCACGTGGGCGTTGTTTTTCCTAACTTAAGTTAAATGCGTAAGACTAGAACTGAATACCTAAGTACGTAGGCAAGGCGAGGTTTGCAGAAAAAATCATTAACTAAAGGTCCTGCACCTACTATACGTCATATTTCCTTCCCCTAAACAAGTATTTCCTATAAACTTTCGTTAATTGACTCTGACAAGACATGAGCCAGACAATACATGAGTTTGATTACAGAGATCAAGTTTGATATTTTTAACTTAAGGCTGTGCGGGTTATCTATTCTTTGAAATTACCTACAAGGTATGATTATGCATCCTCCGTAATATACTTAACTAAACCGTTGTGTGGCAAGGCTATCTTTTACCCGCCCACTTTAAAGGACGCAAAAGAGCTTGCAAACCCCCTAATAAAACTTAAATGAAAACTATTCTCTGGATACAAAATCAATATAGCTGAGTATGACTATCCTAGCAGTTTCATATCCATGCTGGCAAGTGTACACAGCAACGGTTTTTACAGCCCTACCCAGGTATCTCGACTTTGTATAAAGCAAATAAATCTTCTTCGCGTTTTGAGTCGCTCCTATAGTTAGCTTCTCGGACTGCTTGATAACTTGATAACATGGTTTTAGATTTCATTGTTAATTGAATTAAGTGTAATAGGTCGTTTAAATAAAAACTAAATCAAGGCATAGGTTTTTAACAGGAAAGCGTTAGAGCTAACAGGAACAAAATCCCTTCATGAACGACTTAGGTACTTAGGTTAGTACTTACGTTTTCTTATTAAAAATCGATTGGCCACGTTTCCACTCCTGATCGCAATTGGTCCACCCACAACCTAACTATCGTTGGATGTCTTACGCATAAGAAAAAAGCTTACCCCATAGTCTACATCGTTATGCTGAAAATGTCGGCATGTTTAAAAATTTCCTAAAAGTATCAAAATCACAAACAAATTAACAAATGTCCCTTTACAGAAAATTTGTATTCGTAGATATTTTCGGAAGTATACCGAAATCATGAGCTGAAGAACAATGTTAATTTAAATGCATTTCCTTACCCAAAATGTCGGCAATTATAATGCTAAAAACTGCACATTTTACTATAAGCTAGGCAAAAGTTTCATATCCAACAAAGAAATAATCGATGAGAACTATTATTTATCTGAATACGTAGCAAAAAGTTATGTTAAAAATTCAAAATATTGCAGTACAATTAAACCTCAACTAAGTCAGGAAAAACTAATAAAATCATAATCTTATTATTCAAAATTGATGAAGAGTGAATTAGAATCCAAATGTGGCGTTTTCCTAATAATGACATCCTTTAAAGTCTAACTAATACAGTCGAAATCTAATTCATAATATAATTAATCCTTATTAATGAAAGCTAAATCAGAATCTGAATGTGACTTTCCTGTTGTTCAAAAAAAATGAGTTTTTGTTTTTTAGTTACCCGATAAACATGCATTAGTCGTATTGACGTCAAATTTTGGTCAGAGACGTTAATTGACGTCCAGCTGACCAACATAAAAATTGCAGTCGAAAGTTATCGTCAAGCCAACGTCAACTGGACTAGAGTTTTTTAACGTCGTCCGATTAACGTCAATATGACCGCATATAATCACCATACCTTGACGTCTAAATTTGACGTTGGCCCGACCTCTAACTGACGTTGCTACCGCTTAGTTCAGTCATGCGCATAAACATTTACGTCTTTCGAAGCGCAGATTTACAAAATAAAACCATGCCGATGAAGTACAAACCAGAAGCAGCCAAAGTCAGGATTTAGATTTATAAGTTTCACTTTAGAAATCCATTCTAATTTAGTAAAGTTAGTGTAAATTAAGTTTAGGCAGTTTTAGATTCTAGCACAGTTCTAATTTATACCGAGGAAGCCACGTCATGGGTGCTTCGCCGTGACTATGGACTTGGTCGTGTCTGTTTTTTGCGGCCTGCGGATCGTGCTTTACATATTTTATTTTTTTAAAGTTGGCAGTAATTAGGAATCACAGCTAACTTTTAACTGCTGCAGCAATTGGTGTAGTTCATGTGTGTAGTTTTTTTTACCAAATAATTGTTTGAAGTTCATGAGAGACAAACCAACAAATAAAAAGTGAAATGAATTCCAGGGGGTCACAGGTACAATCGTACAATGGTAGCCTTGTGTTGAAGTATTTTCCGAACTATAAGCTAGAACAACAGCGTATTTTGTTGTTTATTCATTGGTATTGTACATGTGACCTCAAGTTTCAATTCAATTTAACTATGTGTATTGTATACAATCCTTGTATCCCTTACTTCCTGGAAAAATACCAACTTAAGAAATTAGAGGTTATAGGTTTACTAATTGGAGCTCGTGGCACTATTCCTGCCTTCTTCGAATCATTCCGAAAAGAGATGCGGCTTCCGTCAAAAATAATCGAAGAAATTGTCATTGCAACCATTCGGGGTTCATGCCGTATAGCTCATAACCATCTATATAATATGAACTTATCTAATAGTTAGCTGGAAAATTATTATGTAAAAACAAATCTTAAACTCATATAACCGTTGTAACTTCTTAAAATTCTTGTATGTTCTTACTGTGTCTTTATGGCAAGCGTTATTGTAACGCCAGTTGTAAATAAAAAAATTTACTTTCTCTCTCATCAACATCAAAGTTTTGAATTATACCATTGCTTTTACGCAGAAGCTGCCAGCGAACACAGTAACCGGTGATAGTGCTCCTTGCTCCTTGAATAAATCTAATTGTGTTTTCAAATGGTGTTATTTAACTGTACTTATCATATTCATAGTTTGTTATTCCTGCTTTCTTAAACTAGCTGTGCAGTGTAGGTGCAAAACTTGAAAATTAAATTTTACATGTTAAGCGAGTGAAATCCTAATTCATTTAAACTTAAAAAGCGAAGTAGTAAAGTTTTCCAATTTTTTTAGTATGTTTGAAAAGAATGCAAAGATGTTTAGTACTAGTTTAGTGCTTCTGTGTTTACTTTTTGTGAGAATACATGCCAATTGCATTGCAATTCTCTATACCCTGTTCCCCCGGTGGGGGGTAATTTGGTCACATAAAATTTGATATGGACGTTATATTAACGTTGGAATTTTACGTCTATAGGATGTTAGGGATTAACGTTGGGAGGACGTTAATAGTAACGTCTGGTGGACGTAAAATTGTGACGTTAGCTTGACGATAAAATAGCGGACATTTCGACGTGAGAGAGACGTCTGTTTTTGACGTTACTCTGACCATTTGACGTCAAAATTTGACTACGTACCGACGACTGCACGACCTAAAATGTTTATCGGGTAAGTATCTACTGTATTTATTTAAACAGATATATGTTAACCAGAGAGCCATCCAGTTATTCAAAATAATTTTAAAACCTATGTAGGGGGTACTGTTAACGTTTTTCCATGCTTGAACTCTTTTTTTAAATATTAAATTGATTATCAAGTAGAACCCTAAAAGAAGTAAACCAGTTCGAAATTGCGTTCGAACCTATAAAGGTACATTTCATTATTAAATTGTAATTTTGGTATCTTAAAACAATTGCTAAAAAATACACCAAAATCTGTTTGACCTGCGATACGATGAATCATTTAACTTGGTGTTGTGTAAGCATATTAAAGTGTCATAAATGCTGTTACATTCCGTCCGTAGGACGGGCCGGGTTACTTGTTTGTAATAAAAACAATAAATGTCCAGACGAATCGCTGCGATTGTCTTACATTGCTTCAGTCTAATATTGAACATTATTTATCAAATTATTATTAACAAGAAAAGCTAAGACATATGACTGGGAACGTTTCTGAGCCGTTTAAGAGCTCATAATATATTGCCACACATTTTTCCATGGAAGTATGCAAATAGAACGTCGAACAAACAACTGTTTGTTTTATTAGCCGAGAGATGTTTAATAATGCATAGTGTAATGAATGAATTAATTAATTTATTACTCATTCAGTATTTTGAATATCCTCCTTTGTAAAAGTAACATCAATTGAAAGTGTGAGTATCCATTGACTCTACTCAAGGTTTATTAGCTTTAGGTTTTTGTAAGCAACTGCAAGACGGCCGAAGAAATTCAACGCAATTTGGCAAACCCTCATCTCGATAATAACTAAGCAAACATTCATTTTAATTCTCTGTTACATAATTATTGTTATCACAGCGCCATACCAGTAGCATCAGTAGTTTCTACAGGAATATTAAATCGTGGAATGTGGAACTCTGTGGAAGTTATAATAATAATATTGTTAAAATTTTCTCCCGCTTAAATGCTAACAGTAACAGTAAAATATTTGTAACGGATGGCAATATTTCAGTGTTTGCTAGTTATTACTTGATTTATAATTAACAGCGCGCATTGGTTTGAGTGCTGACAATTTGGTATTACAAAAAATTAAAAATAATTAATTAATGTCTTAAAACCATTTTTGTGTTTTATACTGGTGCTCAAGTTCCAGTTGCCAGCTCCGAGCAGCACGTACTAGTTAGCTATAAACAGATTATTTTGTGGTTGTTGATTAATCTGGTTTCTTTGATAACTATTAGAAATTGCGACTGGTACTCAGTGTTCAGATGTTCGATAGTCGGCTGCATAGTACTAATTGAAATCACTGTGCAAATAATCACGTGAGGCCTACACAAAACTTCTCAGTTGTCAGTTGTTAGTTGTAATTACTCGATACTTTCGAAATTACAATTTAAACATGACTAACTGTATAGGTTGTAATAATAATTATTATAATAATTTATAAAACACAGCTGGAGGATCTCGCATAAGCATAAATTAATGTAGCAGAAGGGATCATACACAAAGGAGATAACAGGTGGGGTCAATGGGTTTAAATATATGGCTACTGGTGACACTCCATGCTAAAGTTAACTATTTTACGTAACTGTTAAATCCATGACGCTGACAGGGGGGTCCTAGGGTCCTAAAAATAGAAGCTTCATGGTGACGCCATTTGTGAACGATCCCTAAACTGTGACAGCCACAGCCAACAATGAACAGTTCTTCTTCTTCTGGCATGCTATAATGATATAATGACTTGTCGTATTTCAGCCCAGCTAACTCGTATTGGTTTTTTATGAGTTTTGAACTCCAGGACATTTAAAATAATGCTCCTGTTGACTGTTCTTATTTTGATTTACAAATGTTGATGGCATATAGTTAATAGTAATTCGTAATTTATTCATGCAGATAACATATCACAATCAGTAAAAGAATGAGAGGTGAAGAACAGATTCTTGCGATTGTCCAGCAATGAAGAGATTGAAACTGACTGTTGGTGAAGGGGCTCCAGAATATCCTGAAAAGCAAAATAGTGAGGCTGACAATGTTCCATATAAGCAAGGAATTGCTCAGCTGACAACGACAAGCAATGATTCCGTTTTAAAGTCATCTTCGGCTTCGTCTGTAACCCCAGAAGAAAGAGTATTCGAAATTGATCATGTAAGTTTAGTTCTAATTAATTGCATATTTAAACTTTCAATATATAGGTAGACAGTGTTGCCCCCTCGCATATTTTAAATTGCGTTGAATAGCAAGATTATTATTGGGTATGTGTAAAAGAGGTATGCGGACATTTGCTACCGAGACATTTGCTACCTGGACATATGTTACCCAGCAATAAACCACCATGTCATTATCAGCTTAAAATTGTACAAATTGCTATTTTTAACATGGGATGTCATCAGTAGCCAAGTAGACCAATATTGACCCTACGGATGACCATAACGTCATTTGAAGACGATCCCTATTTTCATTGTATATCTGTAGTACTTATTATGTAGTATTAGTATTTTCGTAAATTACATTCTATGCATTTTTTTAAATTGCAGCTCATGAACTTATTATGTTCTTCCATGGACCGAGAAAGCTTGTTGGATTGTCGTCTTTTAAATTCCCGGTGGACATTCTTTGGTGCAAGAGCACTGCAAAACTTTGTGGAAATTCAAGTTACTGGCTACTTTGGAAATTCGAATGAAAAGTCATACAAAGCAATACAGCGTCTTCCACAACTCATGAAGACATCCATTGAATTTCCTTGTACTTGCTTTTCGTTTGAAATCAGGAAAGCGAACGAACGCTTTGCCGTGTCTTTTTTTAACGAGGTAGGGTCCTACATCAAGAAACTTCACCTCACTGCCACATTAGATTTTGAAGACGTGGAGAAACTGCTCTTTTGTCAACTGCCAAATCTTGAGCATTTTACTTTGAAGGGGATGCACAGCCACAGTACTTCAGATCGACCGAGGAGTGCAACTGGGTACGGAAGTAGATTTATGTTTGTGGGCATTCACAAAGGATTGAAAGACGGGAGAAATTCGGTCCCCAGAGGATATTTTCTACAAGACAATAAGATGTCCAATGCTTACAAATTAAAACTGAAGTATTTCGAAATTGACTGTTTTTACGATTTCGAATTTCCTTCAGATATACTCCCAGAGATTTTAATTTTCTCTCCAAATCTGACACAAGTTAAATTTCCAAGTTTTCTATATCGCTTTCTTATGGAGCCGAATGTAAATCGTCTCAATCTTATTCAAACACTTCAAATATTCGTGAGCAATAAAAATGTGGCTTTGCTGGATCTCCTTGCTAATCAGGAGAAGGGAAGTTTATCATTTGTTAAGGAGCTTATTTTAATAGGCTCAGATCATGTAGCGAGGGATAGCTCCGAACAAGATATCATTTTCCATCCTGAGTTATGGCCACAAGTTGAAAAATCGATTAGCAAAATTTTGTTAGATGTCTCAGGGACGTGTAAAAAACTTAGTTTGCCACAAATGGGCTTTTTAAAGCATGCTGTAATTCCTAGAATGGGTAATGTTACAAGCCTCAAAATCAGATATGTCCAGTTTCAGTCTTCTCAAAATGTATCCGCAAAGTTCTTTCCTGACAACAATCAAGTGACATGGAGTCTTGCTGACATTTTTCCGAATATTAAAGATATTACTGTCTATCGTGTGAACGAAGATAGTATCCAAGATATAGATAAGATTTTGTCTCTGCTGAATAGTCAAGTGGATTTTGATGTGGAATTCGTTTTTTCTGATTCTGTATATTCCCAAATATTTTACAGCTAAATTAATGTCATAATGTTCTTTTATTATGTTCTTACTGTGTCTGTATGGAAAACGCTAAATGAAATTGCCAGTAGTAAATAAATATTGGCTAATGTACAAAAATTGCACCATTCCCCCCCCCCTTCCCCCAGACCTATCCCCCACCCAACCCCCAACATGTGACGTATTATGTTCTCTCATTTTATTTTATAATAATATTAAACAAAATCGCAATATTAAATGTAAATAAACAATTTTGAAAGTTTGTTCATACAACTTGATGATTGAATAAAACTGGTGTGTTCGGTCACAACTAAAACTATAAAGAACATGTCTCTATCAGATTTTTGAGCATACTATCTAACTACATACGGAGACGGGCAGAAAGACGAGACCATAGTTATTTAGTTATTTTAATAGATCAGCGATCAGCCTGTGTACAATCACATAAGTAAATACTTTGTATTTAAATATATAGGTAAATACCCGCATTATTTTTACTCGAAATACAAAAGAAGTTAATTTTAAATACACAGCATATTTACTTTTAAATGCTCATAGTATTGAGAAATTAAAAATAATCTATTTTATCAATATAATCAGCGTGTCAGTCAGGGAACTATATATTGGGACACAAGTTAAATTTTCATAAAAAGCTAGACAAAAATTCGTCATCGTTCTGATGTAGTAAGTAACTTTACAATAGTAGTTGAAACACAAACCAAAGTTGAAAGTATTTAAATGTAATTAAGTGCTGTCCACAGATGGTATAGATAATTAAGAAGCTAAACTTCAGCATCTATAAAAAGTGAGCTCACAACTGCGGTCCTAACGCCAGGCAGTGCCAGGGCCACGTCACCTCGGCATAACTGTTAACTACTGTCAACTGCGGTTTATTCTTCTATACTTGCGTTTAAAGCACAGAGGTATATTAACATAGAGAGAGTACTCCCCAGAAAAAGCTATGCAGACAGGGGACAAACGCCATCTCACACTAAGTGGAATAATATTTTATTCGCTCAGGATGTCGTTTGCAATATTGAAGTCGTCATTTTCCAAATTCAGGGATGTATTTTTTTATGACAATATATGACCTCAAAGTACTGATGACGAAATATTTTTGAAATATCTTTACAGGTTTCGCGGCCAAAAACGTTTTGAATTTAAACGCTTAGTATTACGTAAACGAGAAAACGCCTCAACTTCAATTCAAAAGTAGGATGCCATTTTTCATCCGAATTTCGAAACTCATTTTTTGATACGTAGCCTAAAGTCTGCGATTTACCAAACACTATCCAGAATTTTTTTACGTTGAAAAATGTGCAAAGTACAGATGTTTAAAGACTTTGGTTTTACAAAAGCATTACATATAATAGTAAAGAGGTATAAAAAAAAAATCAAGTAACCAAAGTACATAAATGGAAATCATATGTAATAACTTACTTTGCTAGTTAGTACACCATTGCAGCACAAAATTTATCCTTCTGATCTTTGATTTTCACCTCTGATTTATGGATAAAACATTGATGCAGTAATCAATAATCCTTAAAAGCTTTTCGCCTGTTCCGTATTGATAATAGGGAGTTTGCGCCTTTGCCGTAAGAGTATATTTCGTAAAACGCAAAACGCAAAATAATTGTTTTTACGCTTTAAAATTTTGCGGATCATTTTGCGTGTCATAGTTTGCGCAGTTTTAGGTTAAACGTAAAAGTTGTTATTTTTTAAAATCAACAGATTTGGAAGGTTACTATAGGTATCCATGGCAAATATGTGTTACGTATGATATTGCGTGGACGTTGTTTGAACACCGCTGCCGTATAAAATAACGGCCGTAAATTATCATTTTTCACGCAAAATTTTATTTCTACGTTTTGAGGGCGGAGCTTACGTAAAATTTACGTTTACGTTTACGTTTTTCATTTTTACGGAAAGTGCGCAAACTGCCTAATGGTTACAACAAAAAATAACACTTTTTGACTTTAGACTGCGTAAAATTACATAAAATAGGTGGAAAACGAAACGATTACAGGTTAAGGTCTACCTTTAGCCACTGCTGACACTGAACTGAAACCGTTTATACAATTTGAAAGCATGCATAAATTATATTTGTAAAACATAATATTATTGGCAACCCTAACCCTATAAATTTAGATTGTAACATAGAAGTTGAAAGCGAGACTGACCACTCCCATCTAACTGTTAATGTAATAAATGCACGTTTCTTTACAGACTATTTATTCGCTGGCTCGCTGTTAAATGCTCAGAATATTTAATTTAAATGGCAACTCAAGATTTGAATGTTTTTGATTTTTACGCATGCTTTTAAATGTGTGCCGTGTACATTCTTCAACGTAAAACACTTCTGGATAGTGTTTGGTAAATCGCAGACTTTAAGCTACGTATCAAAAGAAAATTCGAAATTCGGATGAAAAATGACATCCTACTTTTGAATTAAAGTTGAGGCGTTTTCTCGTTTACGTAATGCTAAACGTTTAAATTCAAAACGTTTTTGGCGCGAAACCTGTAAAGATATTTCAAAAATATTTCGTCATCATTGCTTTGAGGGCATATATTGTCATAAAAGAAATACATCCCTGAATTTGGAAAATGTTGACTTCAATATTGCCAACGACATTCTGAGCGAATAAAATATTATTCCACTTGGTGTGCATCTGTCTTTTATCCAGACTCGAGACTGAGCCCTGCTTAGGATTAAGTAAGTGAAGGCTTGCTGGCTAGAAGTATTAGGGGGCATCCATCAATGACGTTCAAGAAGAAGGTTTTTACTTCCTCCATCAACTAGTTTAGCGCATCTACAATGTAGCGTCATATTAGTAACGACAAGTTTGAATAGGTCGTACCAATCTCCCTTCCCTAAATCCATACGTAATTGGTGCACGCCTCCCTATGCAATCTATTCACCTATGCGGCAGAAGGGAAAAGCAAAGGAAATGTAGTTCTTACCAAAAATGAAGACGTCGCTACTGCAGCTAATTCCTGCTGCAATGTAAACCGACTAGGCACAAACTCATTCATGGGGTCTGGTGAAAAATACATGCATAGAGATAGCAGTCCTCTCTCTAGGTTAATATACCTCTGTGGTTTAAAGTCAAGCAGTGAATGAGCGCTATGGTTTAAATTTTGCAAACTCTTTTTGTTTGTTTTTACTTTTTACTTTTACATTAATCAATCTCACTACTCAGTTGAAGTTGAGTGAATAATATCTCTAATTTCAGTCAAATTAAAAGTCGTCTTTTTCGTATTTAATTACCTTTCGACTGTAGCTTATAAGTTGTTTCTTGAAAACCTTTCCAGTGTGAACATCAATACGGTAATAACAAATGTTTCCCAATAAATCTGTAATAACTAACTATTTCAATATTGCAATATTATATTATTGTTGACTGTCGCTACTAAAGTTTACTTTTACTATCGTAGTTATAAGTAACTTAAAATCGTTAATCCACGTTCTCACCTTTCAATAGCTGTTACGAAGGTGGGCGGTAGTGGACTGCTGTAATTTCGATTACACTATAGGAGGTATAAGTTCCACTTGAAAGTTGAAAAATAATAATATGTTTTATTGTTCTATACCATTACATTTTGAATGTTAAAGGATAAAATATGACGGAAGAACACAATTTGGCTTTTATGAAATACCACCACCGAAGCTACTATTATAAGACCCGCAAGTTTGAATTGCAATACCACATTGAGGAATTAAAAAATATATGGCGAGATAGTAAAATAATAATTGGTGGAGGCAGTAAAGATCGAGATGATGAAGGTCTGACATTAAGCGAAGATTGTGTTCTTAATCTACAATCAAATGTATCATACCATCACGAAGAGCGCGTGTTCAGTATTGTTCATGTAAGTCCATAAATTCATTTATATAGTGTAAAACAATCATAACTACCAACTACCCCGCGCTGCCCTGGCAGACCCCCCAGGAAGATTTTGTGTAATGATAATATTCGTTCGCTATTTTAGTAGGTACCTATACATTTGCATTGTACATATTGTAATTGTTTACCTTGCAGATCCTTGAACGCATATTTTCGTTGTTGGATCAAAACAATTTGATGGACTGCCGCCTTGTATGCAGCCGTTGGGCTTTTTTTGCCTCAAAAGAATTGCAGAAAAGAGTTGAAATTATATTTACTGATCCTGCCTGGGTTAAGGGTGATAAGAATAACAATTCGAAAACTACATACACTCAAAGTAGTCGGCACGCCTCAATCCGACGCCTAGCAAGTGTTATGAGAGGATCGAACGAATTTCCCTGCAGCTCATTTCGGTTTGACATTACAGAAGAAAACCAACGATTTGTAGAGTCGTTTCTTGATGAGCATGGGCCTTCCGTGAAGAAACTCTACCTCCACGCAAGAATAACCCTGAAATACTTGAGAACCCTTCTTTTTCGTCAACTACGGAATCTGGAACATTTCAGTTTGACTACCCAGCAACTAGGAACTGATATGAAGCATTTGGTCGCAAGATCCCTGGCACGTAATTTACATACGGGTAAATTTGGACGGTACCGTGTACGAAGTGTTCAAACCAACACATATTCTGCATCTGCTGGGGTTGGAGCATCTATTCTACAAACATTTGAACAACAAGATTCTCTTGAACAGTACAGTTTAAATCCCCATCTAAAATACCCATTGAAACTAAAGACTGTCGAAATTGACGATTTCTACAACGCTTCATTCTTAGAGAAAGTATTGCCAATTATATTGAAGCACTCTCCAAACCTGACTCAAGTTCAAATTCCTAGTTGTGCCTATTTCTCACTTTTACCACCCAACGTCAACCGTCTTTATCTTCTTCAAAAGCTGGAAATGGGGCTCACCAATACAAGTGTCGAATTACTTCAAGCTCTGGCTATACACAACAACGGCAGTCTGTCCCTAATCAAGGAACTTAGTTTTGCGGAATTTCCTTTAGGTTTGATGGACGGTTCAAGTGATTTAGTCAATTTTCCAGAGCTTTGGTCAAAAGTTGAGAGATTTATTAGCGGGATCCTGGAGGATGTCTCAGATTCTTGTGAAAAGCTCACCATGCCCCAGCTGGGCTATTTAAAGCATATTGTTTTTCCAGTAATGCCCAAACTTGAAAAAATCAGGCTGGATCAAGGTCCAAAATACCCACATCACTCCAGTCAATTTTTCCCTAGCGAGGATGAAACGGAGTTTAGATTTACCACAAAATTTCCCAATTTAAAAGAAGTATCCATTTGCTGCTCACTCGTTATTCCGAGTCGGATGTCAAATTTATTGGGAAATTTGGAGCAAGTTCCTTTACAGAGTGTGGAAGTAGTTTCCTTAGAAGGAATCTTAGTACCTAGAATCACTCCACGAATGATAAATTACACTCTTGAGGCACTCGGGCAAATTTTTCAAAATGCTTCTATTTGTAACAACACAAACCAGACTAATTCTAAAAATCGCTAACATTTTTGTGCTCTGCAAGACAACTGTATCTGTACGACGTTGTACACGCGCAATTATTGACGTAATTTATTTTTTATTTGGAATTTGTTTGATTGTGATTTTATTCAATTTTTAAATGTGATATGCTAACGATAAGCCTCCTTGTACAAAACATAATTAATTCTCAAAGATAATAATTTGTGTCTAATTTAGCAACATTTAATATTTAACTGTGTAAATTATATTTCTGTAATAATATTTTTAATTTAATTTTTTACGTATTTGCTTTTCAATTGACACGACTGAAAGCTACTGCGAACAGTCTTAATGCTGCAAAATAATGTGTACAAATAAATACAATCAAAACGTCTTGAATTACACGACACGAATTTAAATTAGAAAATTTGGTATGCGAATCATAGTAATTTACCTACTTGGATTTTTTTAAATTAGAGAATTTATTACATTGTCCGTTGTACGACATGGGATGCCCGCATTATATTTTCTTTAGATGAAACTTTGAAACTTGTTTTTAATTGTTTTGAACTGATTCTGAAAACGGCGATCAAGCACTGGACGAAAAAGCCTTGTCACAGCTGAAAGTGATTCTTGCATGTAGAATAACACGAAGGAAAACAGTTCAGCCATCTAATTAAAAACACAAGAAATGGGGAAAATTCATAGTATCTACGTTGAAGTTAATATAAATTTTTCATTTTAAAATTCCATATCTGTTGCTAAAGTATACTTGTTTCATTTTCATTAATTCCTATAAGGTTATAATATCTTCAATCAACTTACAATTTCAATGGTGACGGTCACAGTTTTTGGAGGGTACGAAATGGACATGTGTGGAAAAAAATGGAGAGCTGCAGCCTCGCAGAATACGTCACTGTAAACCTCATTTTCTCCGTTTGTTCTAATGCTGAACGATTTTCGTTTTTTCTCAGCAAAATCTTGATTGTCACTTTCGTTTTCACTGGAGCTTTCGTTTTCGCTCATTCTTGTGTTGATTAATTACGTTTAAATGTGACGATAAGAATAAGTAAGGAATTGATTTGCAGCAGTTGGTCGATTTAGCTGTAGAGATATTTTAAGTGAGTTATTAGTATTGGTCTGTCCCTGTCTAGACAAACATTGAATAGACGAACCAAGCGGTGCATTAGCATTATGCATTATTATTTATTATACAGTACCCGGAGCTGTCGCATTTCCAATATATTTGTGTCCCTTGGTACACTAAAATCCACAGAGAAGTCACAATTTACGGCTTACGGTAATGCAACTTTTAAAATGCAGATGAGGATAATAGAAAAAATATAGGGTCTGGTAAGGCTACATAGGGTCATAGTCATAGGACCAACATGTTTGTATTAGGTTTTTCATTGACCATATATACTTTTGTCGAGGACCTTGAAACATCAACGGCAAAAAGGCACTTTCCCTTTTGTCAGTAAAAGAATCCAATAGGTAACAGGTTCAGTTTCTATAAGTACATCGGCATCGGCTGTATTTGGTGAACATCGGCAACTTGTCCTTTTGAACCTTTTTTTCTCATTTTACAATGGATTTTACATCAACACATAGTTTTGTTTATATACCTTCATAATATCGTCTGTGAAGAACCAAAATGACCCATATCCAATTTTAGCTAGAATCAAAAGGAGCTATATGTCATAAAAACAAAATGAGAAACAAGCGTAAAATGCGAATTAAGAGTTTTTGAAAAGAGTAAAATTTTCTATTTTTATGTTTTTAAAAAGTAAAAAATTGTTCTATTTTCATATTTTTGAAAAGTGCACAAGGTTCTATTTAAATGATCTCAAGATATATTTGAATATTTTTGAATATAGTGGATATTGTTTTTAGCTAAAAATGGATATGGGTAATTTTGGTTCTTCACAGACGATATGTACTATGTCCATGGAAACTCCAAATGTAAGAAATAAATCTGTAAATTACATGTTAAATTTAAGGTGCATAAATTATTTTGGAGAGGCTTTAACCGATACTAACGAATTACATATGTACATGTATTTATTTTGAGTTGCTAACCAGATATTTTTTTAGTTTTTGTACAAATTTTGTGAAACTTGGCTTTGGCAGGTAAGTGTATAGTGCTATTTGTAGTTCCATTTAAAAAAAACGCAGTTGTTGTTTATGTTTACGATATGCATGGATAAGCTAACTCAATTCTTAAATGCAAGGAATTACTTTTCTGATAGTGTTAATATTTGTCTGCTAAAATCTGAGTCATGACAAATACTACGATTAACTGAACAACAACGAAACAAAATAGAATTGCCGATTTTGAGTACAGTTTACACATTTACTATTTTATGTGTATTGTGATTTTTAAACGTATGCAGGTAAAATTAGAATTCTTTAGCGAAAATTACAACTGGCAAATTTGGATGTTTATTATTTAATATGTCCACGTAAACAGCAATCTAAAAGCTACCAACTTTAACTTTAAAAAGACCTTAAAACTTTGAATATTAGATTTTTTATATGCCTAATTTAATGAGGGGGTAATTTATTTATGTAGGTACTTGCATAACACTTTAAGGATTACATGATTTATTCCCATGATCTGTTGCGTTCAAATTCCCAAATTACAATTTAAAATACACTGCGTATTAGCATATAAGCACATTTAAAAATAATTTTCATATTTAAATTTTTGGTCCGGTCCGAACTGTAAATTGAAAATAATTAAACAAACTCAGCGTTTGGGAACAATTCCCGCAAACTTTCGTTTTCAGTCAAATCCCCTAAAATCACTTTTATTACACTCTGTACAGGCTTGGAATCATAAAAGAGTCGAGTTGCGGGTACATGGTAAGTAATATAAAGTCCATTACGACTCGCAAAATCAATGCATCGTAAATTTGGAAATGATCTATTGAGAATCGTCCCTCGAGGGAGGCATGGTAAAATGTTCTCCTCGCTACATTTTGAAAGTGTTGTTTTTTCAAAGCAAAGGTGGAGTGCGAGATATTTCACTTTTGGCAGTATTTCTGGAAATTGAACCCCGTTCAAAATGGGCATTTGACACCAGGCAAGCCTTTCCAGGTCAGCACCCGCTTCTGCTAGGATTTGGTCCAGTACATTTAAAGCTCTCGGCAACAGATTTTGCTTTTCGACGGAGACTAATCCTTTTCTTTGAACATCAAGAATTTTTAAGGCCCAATTTTTGCCATGATGATTGACAAGCTCTTCCAGAGGGTCTATTGTTACATTTTCCAGTCGAATTTTGAGTTCTTTAAGAAGGTGCAGTCTATTTATTGGCTGTACAAGTAAATGCAGGTGTTTGCATATTAGTTGAACTTCATTTAATTTGTGAGAGGACTCCAGAATTTCCATAAGTAATTTTAGGGGGATTTCGTCTTTGACTTTTAACACTCTCAGATTTAATCTCACGTTTGACTCAGACTGACTGTGATGACCGTAGCCGTAGCCGTCATCATAAAGAGAGGTGTCTTGTTCAACTTCTTGGGATAACATTTCTTCAGCTTGTGAAGTTCGTATGCGCCACAGAGATGCCCCATACACGACTGCACTGTTGAGAGTTAAATGTGTGAGGTGAGGCGCTTGAATTAATAACAGTCTTTTTAAATCTACACAATAAATACGGCGATCGGATCCAATGCCCCATCCGAGTTCAAGCTTCGTTATGTAGGATCCATGCGTGTCAAAGAAGCACTGAGCGGACGGAGAAAGCGCATCTGGCTGGTAAAATTTAAAAGATGAGCATGGGAAATTCGTGGAATTCGACATTACATCGATTAACACTTCGACTGGATGGTTAAGATCGATTGCGAAGCTGCTGGATGTCCTAAAGAAACTGGACGGTGGGCTACTTCTCATTCTTATACTTCCAGGCCGTTCTGGTTGCCCTAATGTAATTATAATAAGTTTCTGTAATTGCTTCGAAGCAAAGTATCTCCATCGGTTGGAAACGAGACGGCAATCAAACAAAGTCTCCCGGTCGAGTGTGATAAATATGAGTTCTATAATCTGAAACGTGAAAACAAAACATTACAGTAAAAACAATGTCACTTTGAATTCAATAAAACTGTAAAATAATGGTTTAATTTAGCCTACGTGATCTATGGCAAATGCCACATCTTCTGAAAGAGAGGAACTGATGGGAGGCGGGTCAACAGGCTCATCGTCAGTTACACAAAGCCCGCCATCCCAAATCCCAGTATCAGATATTTTTTGATCTTCTTCAATTAGTACAAGTTGATTTAGTTGATGCATCACAGAATTTAAATTGATAAGCGTGTCATCATTACTTGACAGCATCGGTACTGGATGGTTTGTTAAAATCACCTCAATTTTGTGTGGATCACGGGCTTTACTGTTTCCGTCGACGAAGGTTAAGTCCATAGCAGCTGCAGTTAAAAGTCCGAGTGGTCTAAAAACATCTCCTTTGCAACAACAAAATTAATGAAATTAATTAACAATGTTTTTGTTATCATTTTATTACACAATAAAACACAATTTAGGACTGCCTGTCAGTTTTGTTTACCACTTGTGAACTGCCAACTGTTTCAAAAAATTAATGAATGATTGAAACTGAAATGACAACATTGAAATGACTCTGATTAATTTGTATGCAATGCAATATGCATTGCGTATTTTCTGACTCATGTCACATGTAGTTGATGTAGTATACAATGTCAAATGTTGAATGTAGTATATAGTAATCATATTTAATTTTCTGAATCGATTTTGATTAAGCTGAGTCTGCATCTATCTATGTAAGCTAAGTAAGCTAATGGCTAATAACAATTAGTAAATTATGAAAAACCAAGACAAAATTACGTGTTAATTTTTGATTATTTTTGATCCTTTTACTTACAACTTACCCACTTTTCCACTATCGATTTATTATTCAGATCAATATCAATTTGCGTCACACAAAATTCGTCGGCTGTCGGCAGCTGCTGTCGGGAGCTGAAATCAAAAGGTCAAAAGTGAAGAAATATTGACTAGTGACCAAGGCGCAATGCAGATAAATAAAAAGCAAGTTTATAAAAAGATAAAATACTAAGTAATATATGATACAGCGACCAGTGGAATGCTATTTAGTTTAATTTAATTTTAAGACTGAATTTTACTAACTCTGACAACAACTCTGTGTTTAAACTTCAAACATTGGAGTTTGACCTAAAATAATAAATTATTATTGCGCACTAACTATTAGGTAACTTGAACTTGATAAGGATTAGTAATGATTAGTATTGACTGACTTATTACTAAATTCTAAAAATACTAAATACTTCAAGGAAATTTTTCATCCTATTTGAAAATAGCGGGCTGGTCAAGCAATACTACAGTAGTACAAAGAACCGTATCTCTATCATAATAAAAAATATTTCAAATTAAAAATATTATTTAAAATAACAAAATTAAATATTAAAACGCATTTTTGCATATGTTTAAGTGTATAATTACAATCACAAGTAATGGATCTGGTTACAAAAAATATACATAGTATTAATACCCATCTAATTCAATTACAGTAATGCACATTCAATATTGGCTTTATATTATATATTTGTAATAAGCATACCGTAAATCCTCGAACGAGCGCCGGGTTACAAATAACCCATACACATATTAGAAGTATTAGAAAAAATTTAAAATAAATAAGTAAATACCTTAATTTCTTTTTATCCGATTGAGACTTTTAAACATGATTAGGTGGATAGCTGAGGCTGTCAAGTATTAACTACCACATTTTCTCTGCTACAACCTACAACGACACGCATTCTATAAATGCTCGGAGGTATATAATTGTATGAGTAAAGAGTAGGAACTCACAAAATTTCGTAGTTAACTTTTGAATACTTCGTATTTTGAATAAATATTTCTGTGCAACGTTTCGATAGACTTGATCTTCTTCAGTCACTCGTAGAATAAAAATGTCAGCGTGTGAAAATCCGCGCGGATGAGTAGAATCGTATTACCGTATGTGAGTTAATAGGAAAAGGTGGTTAAAGGTTTTTGGTTTGAAAAGTCGTGGCGTCACGACCTTGGCTTAGATGACCTCAGGGTCGCTGTGGAGACGGAACTCCACCTCTGTCCATTCCTATTATGAATACGCTATAAATAGAAATCCCGCCCGTCCCATAGCACAAAGGCTATGGTATAGTTAGACAGGCGCGCGAGAAAAAGTAGCACACAGGTAGTTAATACAGACAGTAGAAGTATTCCAATTGACCATAGCTTGGAACAATGGGAATCCTTTGAAGATACATACTTAGTCAGTAGAAAGGAAAGAAGTTGAACTCAATACAGGAACAGTAGCAATTCATTCATTCTGTTTTGGAGAGCCTTAGCCTACACTTGAATTCTTTTGCTCGTCTTCAAACTAGAACAGTGAAAAGAAGTTAGCGACGATTCAGGGTTCTTCACAGCGGAGTATAAAAGAAAACATTCTCAAAAAACCATCCAGAGACGCAAGTGATTCTGTTTCGTAATACTAAAAGTCATTAGGTCTACGACTGGATTTACAGTTTAGCTTTTCTTTTCTAAAAAGACTTAATAAACTTAACCGGTCATCTTCTCTTGACCTGGAGTTAGAGAATTAGACGGAAAATTAGGGATTGAAGTCATAACGCTCGAGTAAAGGACTAGGATTTATTGCCGTGCTACCAAAGACTCTGAGGTCTTAAAATACCATCGGACATTGCCGTGGGAAAATAATAGAGACTTCCACTCTCACCGGTAATTACACGCAATCAATAGATACTTACCTACCTCTTCTCGTTCTTTGTGTTTCTTTTCCTCACTCGTCTCCGTCCGTGAAAATATTATGTAATATAAAACTTTGTACGTAATTGATGTGATTTGAAGAGGTTATAAAAGTAATTAAAAGTTCTTCCTCTAATAATATATATATCTGAAAATAACTCCCCTTTTCATTTCAAGTCATAGTGCTTTTATTCATGAACCTACATATATACTTATATACGTAATATAAATATTCGACCTAAATCATTAGCGCATAAACGAAATCTTCTACTTCTATGAGATTTTGAGCTTCGGAATTGCTCCGTTCCCTCAAAAATCATAGGTGCGGGGTAGAATTTTCGTTTTTGTCCCTATTTGATGAAAATTTTGAAAAATTTGACCCAGAATTTCGAAATTTTGAAAAATTTTGAAAATTTTTATTTTTGTTTATAGCCTTATTTTAAGTTATTTTTGTATTATATAGACTATATTTTGTTGATGTATCAATATTTTAACGTGTTAAAATTCACGAGAGACCAGAGAGAAACAGAATAGCAAAATCTTTTCTATTTTCTGTTTTCCTGTCATTTGGCATCTTTGCATCGGAGGATCACATAAAAAGGTATTGACTGACTTTTCATGGGTATATACACATTTAAATCGTGAAGTGTGAAACGTGATTGGTGACAGTTGTGAGAAAGGGACCCGTAACTCACTTGCCAAGAGTAAAACCCACCCCACCCAAAGTAGGTATATACTTATGATAGTTGGAATTTTAACTTTTCTAATTTTTATAATTATTATCGCTCGTTTGGAATTACGACGCATCGATTTACCAATCGTAGAACTAATCATACTTGTTCAGCTCTTACGTGATCTCACCCGATTTTTAATTTTGTACTAAATGCTCCAAATTATATTTTTGTTATTAATCTTTTTAATTATCCTTCAATTGTGTGAAAACTGGTAGATAAACCACGGACCTGTACAAGCCATTGTCATTCTTTTGGGTAACATTATCGACATAGCGAAATACCTAATTAGCAGCCAATAATTCTTGCTCATTGCTATTCTGATTTTGAAGCTATATTTTAAACCAATTTATAAATAATTCTGAGCTCAAAACATTTTAAATTTTAACATAAGTTCACACTCAGAGTTAACGGAGTCAACTCTTAGTGTGGAGGGAAAAATATCATATTTTAACATTTTATCGAGTGACAAAAAGCTCACTTTAATTATTTTTAACTTTCAACAAGGCCAGAAGTCAAAAATTAGTGTGGAGGCCATAACCTCCAGTTGTGTGAAAAATTACATTTTTCTTCTTTACTAATTTTACATAATGGCTCATTTGAATGAAGAAGAGCAAGCATTATTCGGTTTGGATGCACCCATGAATATAGACTTATTAGAGTCTGACGACGACCTGACTCAGGAAGAACAGAGGGAAAGGGACGAGTACATAGCTAGGCGTACCGCGGCACAGGCCGAAGATAAACGCATTTACGAACAAAAGCTCAAGGACCTTCAAAATAAGGAAGCATCTGGTAGGATACCTAGAGGCCCCAGTGCCGAGAGCGGTCAATCCCAAGGTAATCCTCCAGCTTCGATTTCCTCAGCTCCTCAACCTCGTATTTATTTTAATACGACCCAGCCTTCAGCTAAATTACCTCCAAATCCTTTCGATTCCCAAAAGCATAATCCTCTCCCTAATTTGACTAGAGCTCCTGAACAAAGTGCATTTGCATCTAGTAGAAGTCTCCTAGGTAGATCAGCCGAGGATATAGCAGCACTTAGGGAAGTTTTTGCTTCACCAAGACCAACTAGTAAGGAAGCCGAATTAGCTCGTACTATACGTAATAACGAACTCATTAAGGATTGGGCCAAATACTCTGGAGATAGCGAGGTAGATGCATTCTTATACCAATTTAACGCGGACGCTTCCTATATAGACATGACCGAATATGACAAATTTAACGCATTAGATCGTGTATTAGATGGACAGGCCCTTGACTGGTGGAGATCAGAAAAGTCTTCATGGAGACCAGCTTTGAAACGACAGACACCAGGCATTAATAGAGACTTATGGAAGAAGCTAGAAACTGCTTTGGCAGTCAGATTTGATAACGATTCATTAGTCAATAAGGCCAAGGCAGATTTACCCAAAACAGCTTATAATAGACTCATGGGCATTCTTTTAAATCTGTTTCTATTAAATATACTAAAGTTTATTTTAAGTCACCTAAACCGGCAAGAGTGTATAAAACTATAGCAAAGGCCGATGCCGCTTTGCGAAGCCTGGGAACCAGGCAGAACAAAGTGACTGACGTTTTGGGTCATAAACCAGGTCATCCACTACTCCAAGTAGGGCAGGAGCTTGACGATTTTGATTTTGAGAAACCCATAGGTATCCTTTTTGATTTTCCTTCTAAAAACGAGATACATTATGCACGGAAATTCAGTAATGAGACCACGGAAATCAAAATGAAGTTCCGAACTAATGTACATAATATGAATATTTTTTAAGTTTTTGTGGACACTGGAGCCACTGTTTGTACAGTCAGTTTAAAAACTTTAAAAGATCTATAAATAGAAAAGCAAATAAAAAGGTGCAAACCACTCACTGTATATTTGTCAATAGATGATAATAATGCACATACTATTGATAAGATTATTTACTTACAATTTTTCGTGAATGAGTATAAGGAATGGATTCAATGGGGATTTTTTGTGGTCGAAAAAGCTCAAGATCCTATCGTATTTGGTTGTGATTTACTTAAAACTTACAACGTCAACATAGAATGCGGATTAGGCACAATTATTTTTAGACCAGCTCAAGAAAGGACTCATAAATCCATGAGGTCAGACGCAGAACGCCTATGTAGATTAAAAGCTTTTCCAAGTAAAGGTGCACTCAGACGCATGAAATTACAATCTGCATATTTGAGGAAACAAAAGGCACTTCAACTTAGTATGGTCACTGCATGCAATCCTCTACGTAAAGATGATTTAACCAAGGTATTGGATGGGATACAGGAAGACGACGATTTACAGGTTGAAGATAACGTTGACATTAGTCAAAATGAGGTCACAATCGACGACATTGAGTCTATAGGTACTACCACTATCAGACCAGTCCACAGTACAACTTCATCATTATTGGAGGAGGTTTGATAAGTTCAATCTAGCGAAGCATCCAGCCGAGCTGTCGAGTACTACAAACAGTACAAGTTAAGACTGTTTACTGTTCGGCCCTCCCTCATTAAGGATGACGCGGCAACGGAGGTCCCCTTTTACACAGAGGACCCCGAATATTCAGGTCAAATAGCTATTTATCCTAATTATAATTTATTTGAGACAATGGGTCTCATGGTATTACAAGACACGGTCAGAGTCATAAAAGGTAAAGGCGTATTGCATGTTGCGAATTCTCAACAATTAGGCGACGTAATTTTACCACCACAACCGACCCTTTCCAGTTATGAAACAATGCCTACGGACTATTTCCGAGCTACTAGGATAGATAAAGACAATTCCCCTACTATGCATGTTAATGATCAAGACTATAATGATGCAGTTGACACTGCACCGGTACCAGAGAGTGTAGAAGGTAGTCAACCATTAATTAATGATGAATTTGCACAATTCAAGATTTTTAAAGGTCTCACAGGACCTCAAAAGATTAAGGTTAGGGAACTTTTAAGTAAGTACTACAAAGCTTTTGGTTGGACCGAAAATGACTTTCTGGAACCAATGCGTGATCCTAGGACTGGTAAGACATTACAAGCAACAGTGGAGTTATTAGACAAGACCCCCCAGAAAGTTAAACCTAGACCTATGTCATATGAGCACCAGTTATTACATCAGGAGATCACAGAAGCCAATATAAGGAAGGGTATGGTAGAACGATCGAATAGTCAATACTTGTCACAGACACAGATAGTTAGGAAAGGCAAAACAGGCAATGACTGGCGCCCCGTAATAGATTATCGGAAGACGAATACAAAAATTAAACCCGAACCCGCTCCTATCCCTCCCTTACAAGAAGCATTTTCCCTATTTAAAGGCTGCATCATGTTCTGTCAGTTAGATATGGCCGACTCTTTCCAGCAGATTGAAGTACACCTGGATAGTAGAGATTACTTAGCATATATTACTTATTTTGGGCAATTCTGCCCAACTCGTTTACCCTTCGGTTACCTCAACTCCGGAACGATTTTCCAGAAAACTATGAATAAAGTTTGGCAACCCTACAACCGAAAATTTTTAAGTAATTATGTAGATGACAACTGTTTTGGTGGAAAAGACTTCGAGGAATTGATAGACCGATTGGAGAAAGTCCTTTGGTTATGTGTTCAGGCAAGAATGAAACTAAAACCCAAGAAGTGCTACATAGGACAACCCAAACTTATTTTCTTAGGTCATAAAATCAGTAGTCAGGGCATCGCTGTTGATCCCGATCAGGCTAATGTATTGATGAATTTTCCAGATCCTCAGGATACCACCGACGAACGTCGATGGCTAGGGTTAAGCGGTTTCTTTTGGAGATTAATTTTTGGCTATTCCAAATTTGCTAGGCCATTATATAATTTACTTAAGAAAGACGCAGTTTTCGTTTTCAATGCCGCATGTCCGAGAGCGGTGAAAGAGATGAAAACAGCCATATGTACCGCTCCAGCATTAGCATTCCCGGATCCCACAGCCACTTTGGAATTATGGGCTGACGCCAGCGATTATGAAGTCGCTGCTGCCCTTATCCAGGTAATTACTAATGGGAATCATAAAAATCGACAACCTCTCGGTTTCGATTCGCACACACTATCACATACTGAGAGCAAGTGGACAGTCACGGAGGAAGAGTGTTATGCTATAGTTCATGCCTTTCAAAAATTTTATAATTTACTATTTGGAAGGGAAGTCTTAGTTTACACTGATCACCATGCACTAGTCAACATCCTTCGAACACCTCAGGTCACCGGTAAATTAGTGCGATGGAGTCTCAAGTTGAGTTCATACCGCCTAAAAATTATGTATGTACCAGGAAAATCTAATGCTATGGCTGATTGCTTGAGTCGCCCTCCACGAGCGGATAATCTCCCTGTAGCCATTCTTAGAGGCATGACGGCGGAGACTGAACATCCTAGGCAACCTGAGGACGAGGAATATATAGTACATTGCGCAGATACGGATAAGTCTATAGTTAATCTCCAGGGTATGCAGGCACAAGACAAAGATCTAGCGGAAATAATTAAATCACTGCAGGTAGATGAGGAAAATAATTGTCGAGGTAAAAATAAATTTCGCAATGATTTCCGCCTCAACACAGACGGCATTCTTCAGCATGTTAACTATGAGCCTTTGGGACCATTGTGGGTAAATGTTCTACCAGTAACTGAAGGAAAGCGCATAGCACGTGAACTGCACAACAAGTCACATTTTGGTTTCCGTAAAATCTATTATTCTATGGTGGATAAATATTGGTTCTTACAAATGTGGTATAACGTGACCAAGGCATGTCGTGCATGTGACACTTGCCAAAGATTCAATGTCCCACGTGTCAAGAAATCAGGCCCTATGCATGCAATGATTACTCCTACAACTCCTTATGCTAAAGTTTTGGTGGACTACCTTGGTCCACTGAATACTACTTCTAACAATAAGACTTATATCTTGGCCGTGATAGACCAATGCACCCGCTTCCTGCATCTCATCCCAACTACAGGCACAACTGTGGCTGAAACGGTAAAAGTACTAGAACCACTTATAGCGAAACATAAAATTAAGGGTATCGTATCTGATAATGGTCCAGCGTTTACAGGTCATAAGTTCAACGAAATGTGCACTCGGCATAACGTGATTTCCATCCATAGTTCTCCACACCATCTTAGTAGTAATGCATACGTAGAGAGAGTTAATTCAACATTCGGTAGCATTATGAAAAAGTTGAAATATGATAATAATAACATTGAATGGGATATAATGTTACCGCATATAGAGAATGAGTATAACGCTGTCAAGCATGTTAGTACAGGCTATAGTCCGTATTTTCTTATGTTCGGTAGAAGTCTTCACTTTTGTTACATTACCGGCAAACCTCTTGACGACGATATTGATCCAAATGACCCAGAAATGAAGCAGGTTAGAATGCATGAATTACATAAGGCTCGTATTTTGGCGCATGAAAATTCGTGTCATAATCAGTTGAAACGCAAAATGGCTTTTGATAAGACTCACCCAACAGTTCTATATAAGGAAGGTGATTTAGTACTAAAGAGAAATTATTATAAGGCACCAGGCACAGCAGCAAAATTTACGGTTAAGTATACAGGTCCATATAAAGTATATAGTACAGCAACCAACCAACATATGTATCTCCTCTGCGATAAAAATACTGACCTTTCTAGGTATATTGACGAAACTGTTCTTGAGATTGTGCATGGGCACAACCTAAAAACCTTACCTATTAGACGACATTTCTTCTCTTAACAATAATATGGAACCTGCATTAGGTAATCAGAATTGGTTAAATAATTTTACTTATACCCCTGATGATGCGGCATTTCACACCGAACCATGGGCAGACCCAGAACTTAAAGATTTCGATGGGGATACCGCGGCACAACTCAACGTAATCCCCCGCGGAATTTTTAATCAAGAGTACTTATTCGATCCGAATATTGAGTTGAAATTGCGAAACCAAACAATTCAGCGAAACCCTGCTTCAAATAGTTACAAGCAACTCACCAATAATTATTCTAATCACGCCATCCTTAATATACCAGAGTTAGACACACCTCTGGGAAATTCTAAGAATCCAATATCACCCATCATAGAAACTAATTCTGACCTACCTGTAGAGTTACCACCACCGATAATACCGTCGGTCGCGGAACAGATTCCCACGCCGACGGAACCCACTAATATTGCTATGTCTAATAGAATTAACTCAGAAAATTCTCCAACAGCTAGACAGTATTTTGACGTCGAAACAGTAGATAGGTATCCTGCACGTATGACTACCACCATTGCTGATGATCCATTCGCTAGAGAATCCCGTTGTAATAGTCATAATATGAACCACTTAGGTTCAGATGGTTCTTTCATTCACAAGGACGATTGGAATTTAATTCAGGGTATTGATATTACTACCGGAAAACAGTATCCAGATTTCGATTTCCAGAAAACTAAGAATTATTTTAATGCATTTCGAAACCCAGCAAAAGACATCCCTATGTCCCAAGTTTCTAATGTAGCACAACTAACCGAAGCTCCAACTTATAGAGCAGATTCTATAGACACTTTAAATCACTCAATTTATAGTTGTCACGTAAACGTTAGGAAAGGATGCTCCGAATTAGGTGATATTTCTCACAACAAACGAGACAACCCCGTAGAAATTCCTATAGCACCAAAAAGCTGGAATGGAGAGCGGAATGAGAATTCCGCCCTTCAGCCCAGAATACAGACCAAATTGATTATCACTGAACTCTCTAATAAAAAAGTAATTAAGATGGTCAATATAAATGATAAAACACAAATACTCGAAGAAATCGAAATCGACACAGCACCAAAAGAATCAATCACTGAAACTCAACAAATTGATCCAGCTGAGAGCGATCTTGAATTCTTGGAGGAAACTGAAATTGAAACTCCCACAGCTCCAACCATAGAGTCCACAGCGGTCATTGAAAAAAATGTCACGATAACACCTGCAAAGGGAAATAATAGTAAGGTCATATTAAAGACTAAAAAGTTAGAGTCAATTAATGAACATAACGATTTACGAAGGTCAACAAGACCAAGAAAAGCAGTCATACCTTGGGATCCTTCCGATGTTGAGGTTCCAAAGACACGAAAGCGCAAAGAGGTAGGCTCAGTACATAAGAAGCGTAAGAAAAAGAAAGTTGTGAAGTTAAAAAGATGTCACGTAAAACCTACGGATGCCATGGCTGAATTAGTTAAGGCTATGGGAAACATAGGGCAAATGATGGCATGTCAATACCCGAAACCAGTCTCTTATTCTACTTTAGACTCTGATACCTCAGACTCTGATTCTGAGGACTCCAATTAGATTGCACGAAAATTTCTGCATGCACACCATTCTATTTAAAATTTCCAGTATTTTAGATAGAAATTTTTTTTCAATTTTGGAAAAAGCACTATCCCATCACCTACTTAAGTAGTGATGGAAATTTTCTTTCTTTTTCGGGTAAAGCTTAGACATCCTCGAAAATGGCCAATCCTTCACCTAATCCGAATCCTAACAAACTCCCTCATGGACCACCGCGAATTCCCGAAGGTCAACTAGATCCCGAAAACGAATTTGCTAATGCCGGAATCGAATCAGATGATGAAGATTGGGATCACAAGTATGTCTACAACCAAGACCGGTCCCGTAGAGTTATGCTACATCAATTGCGAAATAGGATACCTGGACAACCTGAAGCACACCGCTACGTCATAAGAATGACCAGCGACAGTACTCCACATCCCAACGACATCCAGGCCAGACAACCCGACGGAACTTACACACATATGGTTCCTCAGCCTATAGATCCACGCCCGATTATGCAAAATACTCCACCAGCTTCCCCACGTCGCCAACAATTCATTCAACAGATCCCTACACCGGCTCGAAACCCTCCAAAATCTCCAATCATCAATCAAGCCGTCGCCTTAGATAATGATTCCGAGGATGAACAGTTCAATAATTTGGACATTGAAGATCCAGTTCCCTATAACTACGAGACTTTCGAACCCCTGGAAGGACTTCCTGCTCACAACATTAAACGCTCCACGAGCACTGCAAATTTCAAATCTAAAAATGTAAGGAAGAAGCAGAAAAGCGGATCTCCTCCGAAAATTCCAGAACCTCAGCCAGGGACTTCACAACAACTGGAGCCCTTCCCAGACGAGATCAGGCAACTTCAACAACAACAAGATGAAGCGAATCGCAGATCTGCTGAGATAGAACAGCAACTACAGCGCTGAAGATTGACTTCCAGCACCTCATCATTGACGCCACCAAGGACTAATGGGATTTTTAGTCCTCCAAATCAACCTACGGGAAATTTATTATTGGGCCCAGCTCCACCACGGATTGCTGTCGGCCTCCCGAGATTTACAATGAGAGGAAGAGGACCCACCAGAGTTCCTCCCACCATCGAAGTTAGTCCGAACACAGCTCAGCCCCTGGACTCAATCACTCCAGCTCCGGCTCCAACTCAAATAGAACAAGCTCCGGCTCCAGTCCAAAGAGCACCATCACCAACACCACCAGAACCAGATGCGAATGCTCCCACTGTTGATCTACTCCCGGACTTAGGCACTACAGCTCCTCGGTATGCCATTTACACACCGAAACCTCGAGCCCCTATTAAAGCCACTCCACCATCTCAACAAAGTTCGGCACCGAATTCAGCACAGCAGCCACCCGCTCAACAACAGCAGCAGCAGAGATACAGACCACGGGCTCCGGCCCTACCGCGAAATACTCCTCCGACTCCACAGGCAACTTTCCGCCAGCCAACCCGTTTCGGACCAAGACAGATTCCTCAGCAATGGAGACCCCGAGCTCAACCACCAAGCTCCAATTTTTCCAAGAATCGACAACCTGATTGTCGTTCAAAAGATCAATCCATAGACGATATACGGGGATACTCATGGCCCAAAGGCCGCCCATGGAGAACTCAAGCTCCACCTCAACATCGTCGATCACGATCTCCAACCCCTCCCCGAAAATCCTCCCGATCCAGAGACTCTTCAAAACATCACGACGGATACCGAGCCTCATCCAGATCTCGATCAGATGCGCCACAGCGCCACCAAGCTCGAAATGCTCCAGATCCACCAGCCCCACAACAACAGCAACCTCAGAACAATATCCCACAACCGGCTGCTGTTCCGAATGGATTTTACTACCAAGCTCCAGGACTCCCTCAGCTCATTCCACTTTTCGGTGCACCGATCCAGCAACCACAGATTGTCCATATTCCCATTCCTCAAGTCCATTTCCTCCTTTACCTGAAGTTGAGAACCATTTTGTTGGAACACCATGGGACTGCGTACTTTGCCGACGTAGACACCAACAGGGAAATATTCGACATTACTGGCAACGATGCCCTCATCGCCGAATCAGCTACGCGAAATTCGCCCGGATTATGGAATTAGCTCAGCGATGTTTCTTTTGCGGCGGACACCACCCAACCTATGCCTGTCCCCACTTCCAAGACTTCCATGGCCACGGCTATTAGACTGTTTATTTCTTTTACTACTCTGGATATGGATACATGGCATGCTTGATGTGTAGATAATTTTTTTTAAGTTCCTTCAGCAAATTTCTGCAAGGAAAATTTTCAATTTTTTTTTGAAGTCCAATTATTTTATATAATTTTAGACACTACGTAAATTTTAAGTTTTGATTTCCTTACTGTATGCACAATTGAATTATTGATTTCTTAAGCACCATTAACCTACTTTCATTCCATTTTACATATTATACCCACTTAATTATTCCTTGGGGATTTCGTCACTAATTAATGACAAATTAAAACTCATGAATGAAAAACACAAACTCTGTTTTTGCATGCTTTCAAAAAATATTATTTTTCACTTGCACAAGTAAGGCATAGACAAAAACAATTTACAGATTCATGACTCCACCTCAAAGGAGGAAAGGAGCACCTACTAATAATAATTTCATAAGTTAAGTAGCACCATACTTCCATAAATGACATCCATGGGATAATATACCAGGCCTTTGAAGACCTGGGAAATTAAAACATACTTAATTTAAGGAATAAACTTTTAGATACCACCTTCATAAGACCTACTACTGCATTGGTACGGTTAAAGTACAATAACTTGGAAAAGGGTGTTTTTGTTCCTTTACTATGATTAGACTTACCATCATGGACGGAGACCATGCCAGAGACATTCCGGAGGAACCAACTCTTCCACCAACCATAGAGATTGCACCTCAACTACCCATCCAAGTAGACACAGACAGCGAGGATGACGAACCTATAAACCTCCTCGAACCAGATGACTACCAACCTTATGACCCATCAGATTACTATATGGACGACCCCCTTCATTCTCCTATGGAGGCTGAACAAGCCGAAGAGGAGGAAGATGATGAAGATGACGAAATGGATCCTCACGAGAGCCCTGGTAGTCCAGTGGTGCCGAGCGAGACATAGCGTCTGAGGCTCTCCAATACTGTTGACGGCGTGGGTTCAATTCCCGCTTGCCTCGGATCTCTTTCGTGAGGAAGTTGATCTTAAACGCCGGGCTCTCCACATGTGTGGCGACCTATGTCATTAAAGGCTTACTTGGCTCTGTGTTAGTACGAAGTAAGCTAGTCACACGGGGGTTCGTGTTGGGAGATCTGATCAATTGATTAGAAACACCAAACCCCTTACAAATAAAGATCCTTTGACCTTTTTTTGACCTCCAGATATGTCTACCGACGATGACACTACTGATAATGACGACGAAGATCCTCCAGCCCCCGATGTCAACATGATACAGTCAGAGGACTCGGAGGACCCTTTTGAAACAGCGCACACACATTTTGACGAGACAACTACTCTACCACCAGCACCATTAGAACGTGAGAGGAGGCCGGATCCGACGCTAAACGTCCGTGGGTTTGCTGTAGCATCGGAAGATGAAATACGGGGAATACAGCAACGCCTGGGAAAGTGGATCGAAAGATTTCCGCCTCACACAGTTGTCCAAGGACGAGAGAACTGGACTCCAGCAGCACTATTACTGGAGGACGACAGCAGTAATGACGAACCAATTCTAATGGACGAGAAAGCGATCCTAAAAGCTAATTTGGAGATTCAGGAAATCCAACAGCAACGGGATGATTTCGTTTTTCATCTCCGCCGTTGCCACGGCCAGACTATTCCGACACCAGAGAAGGGGATTGACACTGAGAAGGAGAATAGACCAGAGACACCACTTTCAAATTCGGAATTGGAGTCTACTCCACACACCACCACCATCCCTCCTATCCTTACTCCTGAAACACTTCAACGAAACCCACGTAAACGTTCCCGTGACGATACTCCCTACACCCTTCATGCTCCCCAATCCCACCACAATTTCGATTACCGTCGAGGTAGTTTATCTACCCAACAACTGCAAGACGTTATGGAAGCACGTAGGACCCGACAACACCGGAGCCCTTCACCAAAACATGACCACAGACTTCACCTAATGTCACCCATTCCTCAAATCCCCACCCGAGAGAGATCTGCAAGTAACCTCTTGGAGCAACTTCGTCGACGTCGCGACACCCACCACGAGATGCGATTAGCACGATGGCGTGCGGAGCAAATGATCTTCGACCCACGTTATCGCCTAAGTCCCGACGAACCAAAAATCCCACCGACACAATCCTCCAAAGACTTCACCGACCAACTCCCTCGCGACAGAATCATCAAATTCCCTCCCAGCTCCGACACAAGTGATGGAGATTGCAGTTACATCGACACTCGAAACTCCACATATTTATTCCACCAAGACCCTCCCACCACCGAGGACTCTGAAGAAGACTCCTTCACCTTCCAATAACCTCGTCACGGAACGCGAAAAGACACATACATACATATATATTATGAATGATGATGATGATGATTAATGTTTGATACTTGTAAATATTTGAGCTGGTGATATCCAGTGAGACGTTTAAATTTGTTATTATTTGTTGATATTTTGATATACGATTATATTTGTTAATATTTACAATGATGAGATCCATTAATATGTACAAATCTGTTTGATACTTGTAAATATTTGAGCTGTTGATATCCATCGCTAGTTTTAACTACAATATAATGTAAAAATACAAACATGTATTTACTACCCACATCCTGTAAATATGTTGGACAAAATAATAGTTTCTGTTCACGAATTTGATTTATCCTCCATTTCAGAGTCTCAATTAAGATCCTTAGATTAATTTTTAACTTAAGTCGAAAATTAGTGTGGAGGTGAACCTCCAATTCTTTGGAAACTTAATTTTTGGGAACCACGGTGAAGAACACAATAATTTTTTTTACATAGGTAAAATTTTCACATGTAGGATTTCTCAGAAACTTGAAGCATCAGAAATTTTTAGTTTGCCTGGACCAACTATTTAATATATTATAAAAATAGACACATTTTTTTTTTTATTTTTTTCATTTTTATAAAAAGTCCCACCGTAAATATTTATTTTTCCCGGACACCAAAAACAATACTCAAACTTTTAAAAACACTAAAAACTGTTGCACAAACTGTAGATATTTGGATTTAATTTTGATTTCAATTGTTATTCTTGAGCACTCAGGTGATTCAGAAATCATTATCGTAATTTATTTTGAGACCACACTAAGTACCTATATAGGTACATGTACCAACATATACCCACCATACAATCATCACCGAGTGGTGGATGAATACCAGTAAAATTCAAAACACTATGCAATTTATTATAGACTTACCATGTTTTTGAAGAATGATTGTAACGTAATTAGCACATCCTTTCTCAATCAGACTGGAATTGGAATGTGTCCATGTGGAAAAAATACCATATTATTATGAATGTCTGTCAAACTTAGATATTAAGTACAACAAACTCTGTACACGGTAGACGAGACGTATGCTAGACATATAATGTACATCCTGGAACGGATAGCTTTTGAATGAAAATACCTCATGTAACTAGACTGCATTCTCGCACACTTTCCGCACGCTTACCTAGACCGCCGATGGGTCTCGGCTGATAGCGTGTGGAGGGATTTCGTGGAGACGTAACTCCACCTCTGTCCATTCCTATTATGAATACGCTATAAATAGAAATCCCGCCCGTCCCATAGCACAAAGGCTATGGTATAGTTAGACAGGCGCGCGAGAAAAAGTAGCACACAGGTAGTTAATACAGACAGTAGAAGTATTCCAATTGACCATAGCTTGGAACAATGGGAATCCTTTGAAGATACATACTTAGTCAGTAGAAAGGAAAGAAGTTGAACTCAATACAGGAACAGTAGCAATTCATTCATTCTGTTTTGGAGAGCCTTAGCCTACACTTGAATTCTTTTGCTCGTCTTCAAACTAGAACAGTGAAAAGAAGTTAGCGACGATTCAGGGTTCTTCACAGCGGAGTATAAAAGAAAACATTCTCAAAAAACCATCCAGAGACGCAAGTGATTCTGTTTCGTAATACTAAAAGTCATTAGGTCTACGACTGGATTTACAGTTTAGCTTTTCTTTTCTAAAAAGACTTAATAAACTTAACCGGTCATCTTCTCTTGACCTGGAGTTAGAGAATTAGACGGAAAATTAGGGATTGAAGTCATAACGCTCGAGTAAAGGACTAGGATTTATTGCCGTGCTACCAAAGACTCTGAGGTCTTAAAATACCATCGGACATTGCCGTGGGAAAATAATAGAGACTTCCACTCTCACCGGTAATTACACGCAATCAATAGATACTTACCTACCTCTTCTCGTTCTTTGTGTTTCTTTTCCTCACTCGTCTCCGTCCGTGAAAATATTATGTAATATAAAACTTTGTACGTAATTGATGTGATTTGAAGAGGTTATAAAAGTAATTAAAAGTTCTTCCTCTAATAATATATATATCTGAAAATAACTCCCCTTTTCATTTCAAGTCATAGTGCTTTTATTCATGAACCTACATATATACTTATATACGTAATATAAATATTCGACCTAAATCATTAGCGCATAAACGAAATCTTCTACTTCTATGAGATTTTGAGCTTCGGATCCGCTCCGTTCCCTCATCGCCAGGTCGGAGGTATATAAGTAATATAAGTAATATTAAAGCATAGCAAACCCCCAGAATTCTATTAAAGACCCGCATTCTAATAGAGACCCACGTAGTATTACAGAAAAAAATACGATACAATCTTATTTACCTACGTGTTTGATTTACCTGCTTTTTGGCTTTTTGCAACCTGTAACAATCAGTGTAGTACCCACGTGTACCGCACGTAATGTATAATGATAGTACCATATTAAAGATGAAAGTGAAACGCCAGGGATATTGATTAGTAGAACAGACGTATTCATTAATTAATTTGTAAAAAGATAAATAAATACATAAAGCGCAGTAAAGTGTGTGCTGTGTAACCAATACAGGGCCGGACGAAGGAATTGTTTATAACCAGCAATTTGTTTCTATACAATTACTATAGCATTTTGATTTTATTGACGGTTTCCTTTGGTAAAGAAAAATGTTGTATTTACATGTTTTAGAAAAGTGCAAAAAATGTTCTATTTACATTTTTGAAAAAGGTGTTAAATATTTTAATTGCATGTTTTTGAAATGCACAAAAATTTTATGTTTTGCATGTTTTTGAAAAGCCAGAATATTGTTTTTACATATTTTTGAGAACTACAAAATGGTCGATTTACATGTTTTTGTCAAATTCAAGCTGCCTGCGGATAGTAGCTTTATCCTGCCCTGAACGGATGCGTTGGGTTTGTAAAACTGAATTTGAAGCGCAGTAGGTTAGAATGACAACACTGCCGGAAAAAAACCATTATAGTATGTTCTCATATTTTTATTGAATGCCCACAAGCCACAATATTAATAAACTCAAAAAACTTGCTTTCATTCTTTTATATATTTAATCTGGTCTAATTTGTATGCATTGTTTATCTTCAGTGGCAAGGTCGATAATGAAATCGAAATCTAGATCAACTCTCCTCTGCCTATGGCCTATGGAAGCCGGACCGTCTAGCACAGCACAGCCGAGACCAAGACCCAGTGCTCGCTCGAGGCCCTCGATTACATTGCAATATGCAAATTAATGCAAACTACAACTACTACAACATAGGATTATTATTGTAATTTTTAATTCTTTTTAATTCACTCACTTCCATCCACTAAATCAAATATAGGCTGGTGCATTAAATTTTGTACAGCAGTGCATACACATTTAGCGCATACACTTTGGTACATAATTAATAAATTCACTAAATAAGCAAATTAATACAGATTTTTATTCTATCGAGTGCCAAAAGTTGTTATTGTTACAGTTGTTGTTAGTGCGTAGGTCTATTCTACAGTGCATCACAATGACAGCGCAAAATTATATATTCAGCAACACACCGCATTTGACCGCATTTAATAAGACCTAATGATGGGGCATGTGGCGAATTTTTTGTTTATGGAAGAGCTAATAAAAATCAAATTCTATTGTTGATATTATTATTAATGAGATAGCTTATATCAACCTCATCACATATATCAAATCAAACCACTTGCATTTTTTAAAGAGTAAAAAATTAAGCAAATTGAAATTCTAATTAGAAGCTAATGGCTCCAGTGATGAATATTAACAAAGCGACAATTTTACAATCAAACGTAAATACAAAAGCAATTACAATTACCCACTTGTACATACTCAAGTTTATAAATGATATGTACGTAGGTGTATTCGTGTATTACATTTTGTGTAGGAAAATTTAATCACATGCATTCTGTAATTATTGACCTGTGATTTGATTTATATAAATCCAATTTCCAAATGTTAAACTTGTAGGATGTAAGTATGTAGTTAGCAGCAGAAACCTGGAGCATGATGGGTGCCATGCAGCAACAACTGTACCATTTCTATATGAATGACGGCTCAAATATTATGTTAAAATTCTTTAACAAAAAATACCTTAAAATTTGACGGTCATCTTGAATGATTAATATAGGGTAAAAATTTAAACTATTTTAAATATGAAAAAAAAGAAAAAAAAGAAGCTATGGATTTGCCAGGAAGTGCTCTGAAAGTATCTGGTTAAAAAATGTAAAAAAAAGAACAATGTCAATAATCCAAAGTGTACGGGTCTTTTTTTGTGTTTTTCTTAATAGAAAAATCAACACTGAAGCATACAATTGATAGGATTGTTCTTTGATATAAATAGCAAACTTGTCAACATTAACTTCATTACACATCTTCCCATCGCTCTTGAACCATTCAATCAAAATACATTGAAAATCTGAAAATTTTCTTCATCCCGCAAAAATAACAATTCCAAAAATGTCTAAGGCTCTTCTTGTCGTCTTGGTAAATATTTTATTGTAATATTTTATACTACACTTATTAAATTTAATTAATTTGGTTTATCATAATATGGTTTTGTTATTGTTACAGCTCTTGGCCGTCGTTGCCACCGTCTGCTTTGCTCAAGAAAGGTAATTTAAAATTTTTATCATAAATACATTTTGAAATAGCATTTTAATTCTTTTAAAATTGCAGTCAAATCGTAAAAATTTTAGAAAGGCAATTTTTATTTCCCAAATAAACGTTTTTTAACACATGGATTAAAATTTATGTACCTAAACACAGATACCCAGCCGGAGTTCATCCATCAACCTGCCCCAACTACCCATTCTGTAACACTGCCGGGCAAGGAGCTCCCGCTGGCTATGTTTTTGACAGATTTAACTTTGCTTACCCACCAGGCGTCCACCCAGCTGCCTGCCCAAACTACCCATACTGCTAAAAATTTACATACCTGCCTCTTCAATCTTATTAGGGCCATATGTTCAATTTAATGCCGCAGCCGCAGCAGTCTTTGTAAATATATCAACATTTAAACACTAAACGTGTTCCCATATGTCGGTTCGTCGTTTTTGTTATGTGATATGTAAATACATCTGAGTTGTTTTATTCCAATTTGAGTAATAAAAAAATTTAAATCAAAATTACACTTATGTATCACTTATTACTTAATTACCATATGGCAGGGTTGAGGGTTGAATAATGCGGCCAGTGCAGATATTCCCGCCTGCTGCCTGAATTTTCAACTAACATATAAATAGAGAATTTTGCACTTTTCAAAAACGGTCAAATAACTTAGTTTTGCACATTTCGCAAACATGCAAATAAAACATTTAGCACTATTTAAAAATCATGTGAATAAAACGTTTTGCATCTTTTAGAATTAGGTAAATACCTAGAATATATTACACTTTTTAAAAACATGTAAATAGAAAACTTTGTCTGTTCAAAAACATGGTGATAAATTTTTTTGCACATTTCAAAAACATGTAAATAAAACATTTTCCAATTTTTTCTAAATATGTAAATAGAATATTTTGCACTTTTTAGAATCAATTAAATTGAAAACTTTACAATTTCAAAAGCATGTAAATACAACATTTTGGTTTACCAAAGGAAACTTTTAATAAAATCAGAAAGGTAGTTTTTCTATGTAAACAAACTGCCTAAAAGTAATTATTCCTTCTTCCAATTCCCTCCCATATTGTGATTATTACTCTGCACATTTATACATTCTAAGTGCATATGCATGTTTTGCTATGGTGATGTAAGTACATGTTGTTACGTATGTTTTTTACTCTTGAAATCGAATTGATAAAGTAAACTAGTCTACTCTATAGGTGACAATAAGGTCAACGGAACGTAGGACCACGATGCTCAAGAAAGTCAAAAAATACTCTTTGTCAATGTAGAAGAAAGATCCAATTGTGATTTTTTGTGATTGACTCGAAATCATATATTTTTGAAACCATTTCGGCGGGTTCTTTAAAAGTTTCCAGCTACTTAGCATTTCCCCAGAGACTTGATGAACTTGACCTGAAAGCCCCAATAGTTGCTTAGCAACCAACATCATGCAAATTGCAAGAACAACAGAACGAATAGCGCCATAAATCACGGCTTGAACTATATTCATGATGCCGGTGTAGGCAAAAATGATCACTGCTCCAAACACAAATTCACCAATAATGGAATTAAATTGCTTTTGCAGGACACTCAGCTGTGTGTTGTATTTACATAGATCTTGGAAGTTCATCTGGGGCCCATGACAACAATCCTGGCTGCCGTTTTGGAAATGAACCAAAGTCCTGCAGTTTAAAAATTTTTGAATGTTAGGTTGTTGCGCATCAATAGATCAGTTGGGTTAATATATTTTAATCGACATTTATTTGTCAACTATACCTCATGCGATCCATCATGGGAAGGACTGCGTTTATGTAGGAAACCAATATGCATGCATAGGTGACTATGAATCCTGCCTGGTAGGCTATCACTTGAAAATGGAAGTAGCCAGCAAGTGCTCTCAGAAAAATTGACAAATCTTCCGGACTCTTGGCTAATGATGTGACAAGGTGATGTTGCCCAGGGGTTTGAATGCAGAAATAGATGTAAGGGAGCGACAAGAGGAACCACATAAATCCAATGGTCTTGATAAATTGAATTGTATTTGTACTGCGCTGTGTATTAAGCGTATATCCATGCTCATCTATACAGTATACAACATATCGTCGGTGAAGAGTCTTTCTGTCGTAAGTTCAGTGCACTGCTAAAATCATTCTGTCGCAAGTCCATTCAATTGGTAGCTGCTGGCGGGAGGTCTTCCGCGTTGTCCTATGCATTAGGTTAAGGTGGTATGTTACTGACTAGGTTGTACTCATGACGTACACTTACCAGGGAACCACGCCAAGTGGTACGCTCCGATTTTAAAACAAGTATCCACAGTTGATTGATCCACCCGAGTGTACTACAACCCTAAAACAGTACGGTCGCAAACTGCGCCGTTGGTCCACAGTAGCCCGCCAAAGTTCAAAAAATGCTACTTTTTTAAACTTCGCCGCCTTGCAGTTCCTACATTTTTCATCCGATTTTCAAAAAAATTGAAGTTTTGTGACCTTTAAACCATTTTCTAAAAAGCAATTTCTGCGTTTTTGAAAATTCGAAAATTTTCATTTTTTTCTAAAAAATTGTAATAAAACCCATTTTTCTGAGGCCCCTCAAAATACCTCATTTTTAGAAAAAAATGAAAATTTTCAAAATCGCAGAAATTGCTTTTTAGAAAATGGTTTAAAGGTCACAAAACTTCAAATTTTTCGAAAATCGGATAAAAAATGTAGGAACTGCAGGGCGGCAAAGTCTAAAAAAGTAGCATTTTTTGAACTTTGGCGGGCTACTAAGGACCAACGGCGCAGTTTGCGACCGTACTGTTTTAGGGTTGTAGTACACTCGGGTGGATCAATCAACTGTGGATACTTGTTTTAAAATCAGAGCGTATCACTTGGCGTGGTTCCCTTGTTAGAGGTCGTCCACAAAAGACGCAATAAAAATCCCATTTCCAGAACATTGATCTGTTTCCATGGTTTTTAAAAGTGCAAAATGTTCTATTTACATGCTTTTCAAAAGTGCAATATGTTCTTTTTACGTTTTTAATAGTTCCAAAAGTTCTATTTACAAGTTTTTGAAAGTGTAAAATGCTCTATATACATGTTTTTTAAAAGTTCAAAAAGTTATATTTACATGTTTGTAAAAAGTGTAAAATGCTCTATTTACAAGTTTTTGAAAAGCGAAAAATGTTTTGGAAATGGAATTTTCATTTGTGGACGCCCCCTAAATGTACGTTGTGATTACAACCCAGTCAGTAACATACCACCCCAACCCAATGCATAGGGCAACGCGGAAGCGACCTGGACAGCATCTACCAATTGAATGGACCTGCGACAGAATTATTTTGATTTTAGGCTTGCACTGGCCTATTACGACAGAATGACTCTTCACTGTCGAATTATAGAATTTTGCTTTTGAAAATTGTGACTTTATATAGTTTAGTTTTCTGTATACAATAGGCACAACTACAATAACTGGTACTAATAAATAATGATGAGTCAGTACATACCTTGAAATGACGCTGTGACAGTCACAAAGCTGTTGAGACAATCATGAAAAGCATCATGATGTTTGATTTCCACTATGTGCATTAAATTCTGAAAAATCATAGCTAATGTGACGTACATTGCACGAAATTTAGCGGAAGGCAGTATTTCCGCACTTTGAAGAGTTTGAGCACAGCGACGCACCAGAACCAACTGGATCATGATAGTGAGCCAAAATTGGAGCCAGTACAGAATTTTGTATTTAATTGATGGGCTGTAACAAAATTTCTTTTTCTTTCTATCCCAGTAATACGGATGACTTCCTAAGATATAGTGGCCTACATTGAGAAGTCTTCCCAACATGTCCACAGCTCTATAAGTTAACATACTGTCGCTTGTGCAAATGGAATTGTGTATTAAATTCTTTACTTTACTCAGTTTAAATTTAAACAAAATTTTTTGAGTTTCTAGATATCTCATGGCTTAAGCTAATTTCATTATTTCTATTAAAACCAAATAATATTGACGAAACAACCGAGTTTTAGTTTTATATCACCATCTAAAAATGCATTTTGCTTGTTATACTATTTATTTAGACTATTTCTTGAGCGCAAGGTGTTGTTTAAAAAACTTGAAATATCTCCTAATTAAAAGGGTTTCGATTCGATACTTTTTCAATCAACCGATGTGGTTGTTTATTTGGCAATTGTTTTTAATTTGAGCAATAATGGATATGATATTGAGACCATAGTACTTTGCCAAGTATGTCAAACGTTTAAGTTGACAGGGCCGGATAATGCGGCAAGCGCAGGCAGCCCACGATGATTAAATTTAAAAAAAAACGTGTAAATGGAGCATTTTGCAGTTTTCAAAAATATGTAAAAAAAAATATTTTAACTTTTTAAAAACATGCAAATTTAATTTTTTTGTACATTTTAAAAACATGGAAATAAACCATTTCCACTTTTTTGAAAACATGTAAATAGAGTATTTTGCACTTTTCTAAAAGTCAAGTAAAACAAACATCTACAATTTTTCTAAAACATGTAAATTTAAAATTTTGCTTTTTCAAAGAAAGCCATCAATAAAATTAAAACGGTGGCTTTTGTATAGAAACAAATGGCTACCCAAATCCAATCCCTTCGTCTGACCCTGTTACTTGACAGTAAAAAAAATGTCAAATGTGGCTTTAATTATAATTATGTATCATTAAACATACTTCCTTATTTTCTTCCTGCTTGTTACTATAATATTAGGTATTCTATAACACCAATTACAAAAACTTATAATTTGTTTATTCACGCAGCCGGTATTAGCATGAGACAAGGCAGAATATTTATGAACAAGGAAGGGGTACAAACCACAAAGAAACTGATGATAATAATTATTAAATATTAAAATATTGTCTGTGAAGAACCAAAATGACCCATATCCATTTGTAGCTAAAAACAATATCAACTATCTACAAAAATATTGACATATATCTTAAAAGCATTTAAATATAGAACTATTTCCCCCTTTCAAAAACATGAAAATAAAGCATTTTGCACCTTTCGAAACAAAAAATAGAATTAGAACATTTTTAACTTTTCAAAAACATATAAATACAACATTCTGCGCTTTTAAAACTCATGCAATTTAAAAATTTTGCACTATTTCAAAAACATGAAAATATAATATTTTGCACCTTTTCAAAAACACACAAACAGAATATTTTACCCCTTTCAAAAACTCGTAATTAACATTTTACGCATGTTTTTCATTTTGTTTTTATGACATACCTCATTTTGATTCTAGTTTAAATTGGATATGGGTAATTTTGGTTCTTCACAGACAATATGATAAAAATAGACAGAAACCGTAGTATTTAATTGAGTGCCAGCTCTATATATATAATTATCACAAAACCTCATTCATATCAAAGTCTATGGCGTTGTATTATGTATGTTGTTACAGTAAACATGCAATTACTCCGAATAAATAGAATACGCAATAAAACAGTAATTTTCACATTGAAAAAGAAATAAATGGTGTCACCTAAATTATTATATTTTTAGGATCCGCCCACCCTGATGTCATCAATTTAATATTAAGTAATAAATAAATAGCTATCTTTAACATTACATTATGTCATCAATAAACAACTAGACCCACTTATTCTGCAAAAGTAAGTGACAAGATACGACTATCCGTTAATACTGTTTTTACCCTTGTCGCGAAGGGGTCGAGCCTAATAACACAACAAAGGAGTGTCCACAAATGACGGGTGGATTCTTAATTGGCAAAATTGGCTTTGCCATCCAAATATTTTTATTTCTAAGACCCTTGGTGACCCCCCTGACATCAGCTTAAACATTAGACGTGACGCCGTTCGTTAATAAAAGACGATTCTTAATTAAATATTTGGACTAGGAATGTCTCATGTGGGAATACACTTTGCTTACATAATAAGAGCTATAGAGTTTGTGGATCGAAAAGTATGTCAACATTATCGTATGCTTTCATAAGCCAAACCAATTTATCATTTATTAATTTATTTATAGCTTGTGTAATACCGATTAATAAAACCTCATGAGTAACGAAGCTATGATATATAAATTACCTGACGTTATTGACTTTTACAATGTGCACAACACGAACTTAGCGTGCAAAAAACAAAACTACTTCGACAGGGAACAACATATTTTTAAATAAGAGGGAAATGTAGACAACAGAATTATGGTTTTAAATTTGAATCAAATGTTTGTATAGAGCAGAAAGGTACAGTTTAGTCAAAAGCTGTAGGCAATACATTAAGCACAAAATTCTACGAATTTCTTATTTGAACCAAACGTACTACCAAGCTTACTACCTTCACCTTCTACAAGGCGAAGGCGGAACTATAATTACTCTGGAAAACATTTCCTAACTTTTCTTTAAATTTACGAATCGCAGTGATTACTTAGTTTGATATCAAGCTACTTTACCATGTCAACCCTGGCAATCATTATAACTACAACGTTTTTTTACACTCTTCAAATCTCAGCTAAGACTCACATAGATTTTGAATTGTCAACACTTTTTATTCCACTCAAAAATTGTCAATTTATTTTTATTACAGACGAATATTTCGATGATGAGTTCATTAAAGAGAGTTATCTAAGCCTCCTTACAACTTTACACACCATTGGAACATCAATTCAAAGCTTTAACAATTTACAAAGGCTTCAAAGAAACTTGCAGTATTTAAAGCTTCAAGATAATATATGCTACGTATTTGTCACTATTCCCTTCACGTCTAATAAAAACCGAAAAATCAGGCTATATCCCCCTTCATTCCTTCGTATTACTACAAGAAATGCCATTATCGCACATGTGAGGCATCAGAGAGATATTTTCGTTTTAATAACAGATGGAGCTCAAACAGGATTTAAGTACGAAGACATAACTCTCTGCGTATTTCCGCTAAATTACTTTTGGATACGAGCAGCTCCTAAAACATCGTTGCGAAAGACAGTTATTTTAAGAGCTCTACTATGGTGCAAGAAGTATACCGTTTTGTGTTTGATAACTCAAAATTATGCTGAAATTTCAAACAGTTTTACTTACTCAGCAATTACAAAAATTTCAAAAATGACAAGAAATAATTTCAACTCGGTCGAAATTGTTGTGGCAATTGATGAATTTCGACAGGATAATCATTTTCTCATTCACAAGTACAGAAAAATTGCAAATGTTCAAATTGACTCACACGCCTGGGTGTCCATGCCACTCATTAAAATCCTGTATATTTTAGAAGAAAAATTAAACTTCTCCGCAATTGACCATTTTAAATTGAAACGAAGATTAACCGGAATTGAAGAATGCGAACGGGGAGGAATTAGTTTTTATGCGTCACAAGAGTCACAAAGTAAATTTTATTCGTATGTTATAGTTACTGTTCGTTCGGCGCGTGTGCTTTACTCTGAAAAATTTGAAAATATGATACCGAATGGTTTTTATTTTTTTGTATTGCCATTTGATTTATCTGTTTGGATTGTCCTTGGGATCGTAACAATGAGTGTAACATATGTTTTTAAACAGTGTCTTAGAGCAAAAAATAGCCTAAAGATAGCAATTGAGTTGGCTTTATCGCCTTTTGTAAATCGAACTCCTGAGCTCCAGCTGAATTGTTTAGGCAAATTTCGTTTGTATTCATTGTGGGTGATAGTAGCGTTTTTTATAAATATTGTCTTTACAGCCTTCTGGCAAAGTTTCATGCAAGTCCCTTTGCCATTACAACAAAAACATGATTTTCAAGATTTATTAAAGTTAGGTTATCAAATTCCCATAGACCAAGACGAACTAAAGGGTCTTGAACAATACGTTTCTAAAGCAGGTGAGAATGACACTAGTCTCGACGTTATGTACAGTCGCCTTATAATTCAGCATGCCGTCCTAGTTAATATAACTGCATATTACAAAACATTAAACGAGGATAACAAGTGCTATGTAGTAGGTGCTGATAGCATTCACTTGTTTGCATTTATAAAGTATTACTATTATAACCGCCATCTTTACACGACACGAAATGAATTATTTTTGCAACACCGAGGTTGGTTATTCATATCACCTAACGTTGATTCACTTGTGGAGCTACTCAAATTGATTTTAAGCTCTGGTATTCATAATTATTGGATTGACATGCATAATGAGCTTAGAGCGCAGTCGGATTTTAGCCTAATGCCTATATATTTAGGAAATTCACCAAAATGGAAAGGTTCTCCAAAAACGTTAGATTTACGAGCAAACAATGAGTTTGCGTCAGTGAAGCTAAACGATTCTCTGATTACATCCGCATTTTATTGCTATTTTATTGGTGTTAGTTTTGCTGCGGCAGTTATAATTTACGAAGAGGTGTATAGACAATTCGCTTGGAAAAAGTTGCAAAACTTGGTATTGCTTTAATTATCTTCTTTATTTGAATCTTGATTGAAGCATTTGTTACAGCAAGGTTGTCAAATAAAGACTTTAATTATTGAATTTAATTTTGAATTAAAAACATTAACATCAGTTGCTATTGCGAGGGGCTGTGTTGCCCAGGCAAATAGAACTGAAGGATTATAGAAGAAATTATTTGCATAAAAATTCGTAACTTTGAGTCAGTCCCAGTCCCAGCTTCATCGTCTGATGAATAATTTGGTGCTTTAGGATTTCCCTTTAAAGCTAAACTGAGGATTACAGCTCGATTGTTGTAGTCACCTTCCACTAAAGTACAGTTGTACGGGTCTCCTATGTCTTTCTGCGTGTTCAAAAAACTTTCCCGGGCTTCTCCTCCACCAGCACAGCCTTCCAGACTTTTGGCAACGCAGTCATACTCTCCTTGAAGTTTACTACATTTTTTTTTAAATACAATTTTTTTTAACATTTCACATATATTAGTTTTTTACACTTTATAGTACATGTTGTATTAATGATGTATATTTACTACCACTTATCATAGTAATTTTGAAGGAAAGCTTTAAACACTAAAAATATTTTGCAATTTGTTAAAAAAAAGACAGGAATAATTTTCAGGAAATTAGAGATAGTAAATTTACCGCCTTGCTATATTATTAGCAATTGAAATATATTAACGCAGTATTATTAAATATCATATTTTAATTTTCTAAAATCAGCTGATAAACAACATCACTTACGGACATGTAAATAAGCTCATCCACGAACCATGAACTTTCTTGGATAAAATTAATAAACAGATTCTGCCATTATTTCTGGAAATAGTGTTGTTCGTACAATTCAGCTGGAGTCCTTCTTTATCAAACACTTCTGCAATTAATTACAAATATACATACATAAAGCTAGAAATAAAATGAGCTATGTTAAATGTTTTACGTGAAATAAATGTGTAAAAATGTTAATTTCGAGTTTCTGAAAAGTGCAAAGAATTCTATTTACATGTTTTTGAAAATTGCAAAATGCATCATTTTCATATTTTCACAAGTATAAAATATTTTATTTAAATATTTTTAAAAATTTTGAAATTATCCATCAACTTGTTTTTGAAAGGTTAAAAATGTTTCATTTACACATGATTTTAAAAAAGCATACATTTTAAATTGTTTTATTTACTTGTTTTAAGAAACTTGATAATTATTTTATTTTTGTAGTATGCACTTTATTTTTATTTTTAAAAAATTAGATATATGTAATTTTAATTCGTTACTAAAAATATGCAATACTATTGAATGTATTATTTATCTTTAATGTTTTACATCGGCTCTACACAAAATTATTATAATTAATTGATATAGACTTTCAAGTACCGTCAAGAATCCACTCAATTTCAATCAAATCATCTGCATTCGGGCGTTCTTCCCGTTCATTCCGGACCCGAACCCGAGATCGAGATGTTTGCGACAAGATGACGGAACGATCCGGGTCATAAGAAGCGTTATTACTGTTACTGTTAGTAGTAATGGAAGTCGCAAAAACAACTTTTGGACTTCCACTTGTACCAGTAAGAGCTAAACTTAACATTGCGATACCAACCAAATGCGTCATTGGCCCAATAATGAACTGAACCTCTTGAAACTTTAACTGGCATTGACCGACAAGCCCCATAGCATAGCAGTGAATGGTGAAATTGGACTCAATGTTGTCGTGCTTTTGAAAGAAATAATATTAGTATTAATTTATTATTACTATTTAAAATTTAGTTAAGAGCGAATTTGAGTATTTACATAACAGACTCTTAGAACAGAGCCCTCACGCTGCGCGTTGCTTTTTACTTTACAGAATATTTTTATTTTCGAAAGATTTACAAAAGTTTACTAACATGTAATCAATAAAAAAATTCTACTATCACGAGTGGGCTGACTGCTATAAATGGTATTTCTTCATCCCTAATCCTATGTACTGAATGTAATGTGTGACGCACGGAATTTTCTTAAAATTTAATTGTATGTCAACTGTCAGCTTGCAACAGAATGACTTAGATAAGATTTGTTTACTTAAGATAAATATGCTGGATCATAAACAAGCAGTTTTTAGCAGAAACAATAATTTCTTGAAGCTTCTATTAGAAGTTTAGAAGCCTGTGGTCTTCTAATGAAGCTTTTTCATCTACACTG